>PVIU01000771.1:0-159260 GCA_004026605.1 Ondatra zibethicus | reverse complement strand
TCCATGGAAGGGAATTTATGTCTACTATCAGAAACCTGAGCAAATCCTCACGGTTGGGTACATGATTGGTCCTTATGTGATTGTTTTCCCAAATGGACAGAATATGCCCATCAAATTGCCTTCAAAAAGCCATACTTATGCCCATAAATTAATGTTTCTGTCAGCTTTGGTCAGATATTTTTTTATGTGGTAGTCAGCGGTTACTCTGAAAACTCAAGATAACAAGAATAAATGACTGCTGAATGTCCAGCCATAAAAGAGGCATTGAGTTCACCCTCTCCAAGACTCGGGGTCTAGGGGAATAGGGAGCAGAAAGGATGCAGGAACTGGAGGGCGTGTGAGGGTCAGAAGGAGCACTGCCCTCCAGGCATGTCACGGCTGACGCACTCTGGAACTCCCAGGAGCTGTGACTAACTGCACTCGGTCTGCACAAAACTGAGCGGGAGGGGCTCACGGACCCATTTTTCCATGGGGACTTACACACAGTAAGTAAGTGAGAAGGGAAATTTTTTTCAGGGTGTAGCTACAGGTAAAGTACCTATGTCCCTACAAACAACACTAATGAAACTCATTGGGCCATACACTAAAAAAAGAAAAAACTACAAAAAGTAGAAAGGGATATTTAGGAAAAGAAAAGGGATTAGCAGGAGTTAGAGGGGGATTTGAGAGTGTACTGAAGGGGTGGATATGATCAAAATACAGTGAGGAGGACATGTAAAAATATTATGAGACCTACTATTATTATAATTAATATATGCTAATTAAGGCATTCAAAGAATCTTACTCTTTTGGACCTGACCAGCATATTAAAATATGCATGGAAAAATAATATTTCTTTAAAATAATCAATTGAAAGAAAATAAAGATATATATTTAAATTTAAAAAGTTAAGTCATATTGATTGATCATCATGAAAGCCAAATTGTAAGTACATAGTAATCGTTATGTGTTTACATGACATCATTCCTCTGAATATATGAGTTGTGTCCGTAAGAAAACAGAAGCACGTATATATCTATGTTCAAGTACATATTGCTGGCTGAAATACAGCCATCCTTCAGCACCTGCGGGGGTTGGTTCCAGGAGTCTCTGTGGATTCCCGAATCCCAGGATACTCACGTCCTTTACATTTTACACAATACACACATCCTCCTGTGTTCTTAAGTATCTGGGTCACTTACAATGCCACAGTCAGCAGTGGAGAGAAGTTCTGAGAGACGCATGATTAGACTTTTTCTCTGTCATGAGCTCATGGAAAAGACCTGCACAAACTGAGATGGCCGCACCACCACCAAGCCGTGTATCAGGACCGTAGTGGCTAATATCATTGGCGAAATAATCATGGGTTGTTGAACACTGTATGACTATAGTTGTTATAAGGGAATGTTATCAAAAAAAAGTGTTGACATGTTCAGTGCAGAATTTTTTCAAATGTTTCTGCCTAGAGGGAACAAGAATGGATTGGTAGGTCCGACTATAATGTATACTGATCCTCTACCCTCACCAGACTATTGTTGCTACGAGTGACATTAGTCTTATAGTGTCTTACAGTGTTTAGAACCCTTGGAAATGATCTTGAGTGAATCTTTCATTTTACATTTAATGCATTTCATTCCCTTTGCCACACTACACACTGCCACACAGTCCTTGAAGGATGGGTATTCTTATCTCTTCATTTCCCAATCCAGCCTTGCCAAATAAATATGCCCAAAGCTATTGTTATTTCACAGATATTTTTATGAAGGAAGGGACCACTTAGTAAATACAATTAATCACAGACATTTTAAAATGCAGTCACATTTTAACGTGTTTTTAAATGGCGATTAAATTCTGCATTCCTCTGGCATGATGGCACGGCATCTTAGTAGCTATCTCATTGCTGTGACCAAATATGTGACAAAAAAAGTTCAAAGGGAGGGAAAATATTATTTTGACTCACGATTTCGGAAACTTTAGTCCAGTTTCTTCACTCTGTACAAAAGTGTTATCTTTACTATAAATCAATCAAGGGATTAATCCATTAATCTCTGGAAACATCATCACAGTCTCCTTGGTATTTCTCAATGCAAACAAGTAGGTCATCAAAGTTAACTATCAAGAGTGGCTTAAGGTTTTCTCTCTTCCTAACAAGGAATCCTATGGCAAGGTGACTCCCAGAACAAAGCTCTTTTTGTTTGGAAAGGTTTTGCTCTGCAGCTGGTCCCTCGATTTAGCTCAACCTCGGACATCAGATTAGATGATGGTCAGGAATGGAATTTCAGAGTCAGCAGAACCTTCTTCTCCACCTAGTTCTTTTCATAGATGCCTGATCATAGAGGAAAAAATGAAAATGCAACATTTATCCTCTGATAAGCTCTTAGAGACAGCTAATGTCTGGGTATCTTCCTGTTTCAGATGGGTGAATCAAATGAAGACATAGACCAGATGTTCAGCACTTTGCTGGGGGAGATGGATCTCTTGACCCAGGTAATGTCTTATTCTTAACCTGCAGACTATTGGGAGTGGGGCAGGGATTGCCTTCCAAAGAATGTCAGTAAAAAAAAAGAATGTCAGAGATTGACATCGTGTGCCCCTGGTGTATCTGCGACAGTGCTGGGACAAATGGATTTTCTTGCTTCTGCACCTTCAGTCCACATGGTTTAATACAGTGTCACACATGCACAGATATGTCAACGTCTGTGCTTACCATGTCCATGGGAGGAATTCTCATGGTTCCTTAGCAACCACCTCTGAACAACATCCCTAGTAATTACCTTCTTAGAGGCTAAGTGAGAAAATGGCACCGACTAAGATGTTTTTGTGTCATCTTTTAAGGAAATACTGTATTTCAAAGGACTGTTACACATTCTGAATGGACTGTAAGAACTCAGTTCCCTCTAAGACGCATGGAAGCCACTGAAGCCACAGGCTACATATCTGAGAAAAACAGTCAGCCAGGAGCAGATTGACTCCACTGTGCAGGATTAGAAGCGCTGGAGAAACCTTGGTATCCCCAGTTTTCTGAAATAAGCAAAAATTAAAGTGGCCTGAAATGCAATAATGTGACTGTAATACAGAAGAAAAGCCAAGCTTGCAGAGAAGTTGAAGCAATATAGGAAGAATTCTGATTCTCTTTCCTCCAATTCTTTGCATGAGTAACATGTTGTTCTATTTGTGTTCCCCACCCTCTCCCACATGCCCTGGTGAAGGCGGCCTTCTAAATCAACAACAGCAAAAAAAAAAAAAAAAAAAAAATTAGTAAATGGTTTGGGATACCGCACCTGTTAGGAGCTGTGGTCTAGCTCCTCCTTTATAGGTTGATGTGTTCCATGAATCAAAGATCTAAGCCTATGAAAGGAGAGAAAACACAGAGATAAAAGTTTTTATAATCTTAAAATGTAAGTCACCTCTAAGCAACACAGAGCACACAGATGATACAAAACATAAAATGAAATATTTTAAAACGGAAAATATTTTAATTTCTGCATGGCAACAAGATAAATAATGATATTTTAATATCAAAAATCAACAAAAGCAAAACCTGTGTGAAGGGAATCCAGCTCAATTGTAAATCAGTAGCTAGCACAGACAAGGCCCTGGGTAGGGGAACTTGTTTATCAGTACATATTGGAACTGTCCGAACATTAACTTCCTTGGAGTAAACAAATAATTAGTAACAAACAACTAAAAGGTTTTTGCAGAAGAATTTCTTTAACTGGACATTCCTTTCTTTGATGTCACTGTGTAAGCCCTTATAAAATTATGTATAGTATGTGCCTTCATGCTGACAGCAAAGTCTCTCTGTTGCTTAGAAAAATTAACTATTTTTGCCAGGGTGTGGGTGGTGCGCTCCTTTAATTCCAGCACAGAGGGATCTCTGAGTTCAAGGCCAACCTGGTCTACAAAGTGAGTTCCAAAACAGCCAGGACAGCCAGGGCTGACTTACATAGAAACCCTGACTTAAACCGCCCTCCCAAAGAAAGAAAAGAAAAATGAACTATTTTGTTCTCATTGTTCTCAATTCACACAGTCTTTTTCCTAATACTTCTTATAGTTTTTAAACTGGAATTTTCTATGATAGAAAAAAATCCTTATGAAACATTTAAGTAAGAACATAATCTTTAAGAGCATATTGGGGAGAAAAAATGTATAAACCATGAGTGTTTGGGGCTTCGTGAATCATGCACAGAAACTGTGGGATCTGTTTTTCACAGAGTCTAGGAGTGGATACTCTTCCTCCTCCAGAGCCCAAGCCACCCCGAGAAGAGTTCAACTACAGTGTGGGCTTTAAGGATTTAAATGGTAAGCACAGAAACTTGTTTTCTTAAGCAATTTGAAGCCATAATGATGACCGAAATCTCCATGAACTGTACTCTGACCACGAAACTAAGGAAATGTGGACATCGTGGTAAATAGTGTGTAAACCCTGGACAGTGGGCAGTATTTTGCTATGTCTACATTGAATTAAGAAAGTCTGTTAGATATTTTTGCCAATAATGAAAAGGAAGATCATCTTCCATTTATGAAAGTCTCAGGATAACCTCACCTTAAAAAAGAAAAATTTCTTCTTATTACTAAGAAGTCAAGAAAATGTTAATAAAAATGTCTCTTCAAGGATAACAATTAACTATTTAGTAACAATTGATAATATACAAATTGGAACTGATTAAAAATATGCTTTATTCTAAATACATTATTTTATTTTGCATACATATTTGTATATAATTTACCATTTGAAACTTCCGATCTCTCTAAGATAAAGCTTTCCTTTATAGCAGGATCCTCTTTTCCATTTTTCTGCAGAGAGAACTGTTAGATCTGATGTTGTTGAAATGATAATAAATCTTGAAATCACTTCCAACTTTGTGAGAATTTACTGGAACTCTTGGAGTCAGACATGCAGCCATTGTGTGGCAAGAGCAGCCTCACTGGAACTCTTGAAAAAGAATCACTAAAGACTTTCAGTGGCTACCAAAGCATAAGAACTAAAGTAGCAAAGAAGCACCCTCCCACCCCCTGAACAGGACCCAGCCTCAGGGAAGTAGCAAAGAAGCCCTCAGGGAACCCAAAGTCCCATTTCTGCTTCCCCTTCTCACTTAACTTCGTTGCTCCTGTTCTTGCAATGTCTTCTTGTAAAGTCTGGAGGCACCAGTGACCGTCTTTTGGTCAATTATTGTACACCCTTTCCAGTGCGCTCTTCTTTATCCTTTTTGTTTTCCTTTGTTTTGTTGCTGTTCCTGTTGTTGTTTGTTTGTTTTCAAGACAGGGTTTCTCTGTGTAGCTTTGGCCTGGACCTCACTCCAGGCCGGCCTCGAACTCATGGAGATCCGCCTGCCTCTGCCTCCCGAGTGCTGGGATTAAAGGTGTGCGCCACACCACCCGGCTCTAGTGCTCTCTTTTTACTTCACTCTTCTGTTCCCAAACTTCTTACACCATCCGTGTCTGCCGTGTCATGAAGCTTCCACTGACTAGTCCACTTTTGTGGAATCATGGAAGCCACTCTTAACAGACACTTACACACATGGGCTCCAACGGGTCTTTCCTTTGAGGTTTTTCTAGCTTTATTTGTTTTGTTGACAGGGGCTCACTATGTAGCCCTGGCTGGCCTGAAACTTTCTATGTAGACCATGGTGGCCTTGAACTCTCAGAGTTCTGCCTGCTTCTGCCTCTGGAAGTGCTACAAATGAGCATTTTATCATCAGCTCCACCAAAATTTAAGTTTAGTTAGTGTTTCTGCTGCTGTAGTCAACTCTATGTTTTCTAGACACTTAGTTCCTAGTATCAAAAAAGTATCAAAGACCACAGAGTCAAAGAAACTCATAAATATCTAAGCACAATCACATTAGGGTGTAGTAACAAGGAGACAAGATGCTCATGTAGGGATTAACGCATTTTCAGTTAAAGTGTTGTTAAAATGGGTAAAAATATTTCACCCAAAGTCATTCAGAGAATGACAGACTTAAGAATGGAATCCATTTCTCATTCTCTATTTCTCACTGTCTAATTCCATATTGATTAATATAATGTATCGATAGTAATACATTTAAGCTACATCAATAAATTTTGATTATTTGGCATATTAATAAGATACTACTGAGCATCAGTGCTGCACGGCACTGGTAATATCCAGCGATGAACCGACTCATAGCACTTTCTGCTTTTTGCTAAGTAGGCTCATTTTCTGACACTCCCATTTCCTCATTCTGGGCCATCCTGCACAGCGTCCATCCCTTCTTCACGCGGTCATCATGTGGTGGATGCATGACCCCCAGTGCACGCCACTCCCGCTGTTCCAGGCAATCTGGTCAACTTGCTGAGCATGCGTGTGGCCTCTACAGTAATCTCACACTTGGACAAAGTCCTAATAAACTCTCCTCCCTTCCCCATCTCCCTAAAAGCCTTGTTCATTCTTTCTTATAAACTCTTGCCCACCCCAATATCTTCACAAAACCTTTATTATTTGGTCTCATTGGTTTTACTCTTTAATATCTTCGATTTGTTAATCTTGCACTTGAGAGTGTAAGGTTCCCCGAGGTCAGGTGGAGGGAATGAAACCCAGCTGATCACAAGTGCTTAGGAAGAACAACCATTTCCACTTTTCTACTCCTCTACTGTTCCAAAGTCCAAGGTTTTTGGCACTGAAGTATTCAAGAGTCCCCTATGCAGGCATCTGCTCTTGTGCTCTAATCTGACTTCCTAGTTGGAATGAGACACCCCCTGCAGAACACTGTTAGACCCTTACTCACATTAAGCACTGAATTATTTCAGGAGTTCCAATTTGTGAGTGTGTGCTACTAGATTAAATGATTTCAATCTTTCTTATTGTATCACAACAATTATAACAATTATAAATAATGATTCCCACCTATGTACATATTGCTCTTTAAAAGAAATAACTGCTTTCTCTCTTATCCAGATGCACATAGTTAGCTTTTACTTTTTAAACCCCATTAATTCTATTTTTCCTCTTAGAGTCCTTAAACGCCCTGGAAGACCAAGACTTAGATGCTCTCATGGCAGATTTGGTAGCGGATATAAGTGAAGCTGAGCAGAGGACAATCCAGGCTCAGAAAGAGTCCTCTCAGCATCAGCATCACGCAGCAACAGGTGGCCGGGGTGCAGCCTCGCTTGGTTATGGAGCAAGTGCTGCTGCAGCTGGTGTTAGCCTCTGTGAGGATGATTTACCACCTCTACCCGCAGAACCCATGTTAGACCTTCCACCACCCCCACCTCCACCTCCTCCCGAACCTCTCTCTAAAGTAAGTATTGTACTGAATCTTTCTCTGTACCACCAGCTCCTAAATATTATTATTATTATTAATTATGAAAAATTGGCCTTATCTTAGACTTGTTCTCAACTAGCTCTTATAACAAATATAACAAATTAACCCATTTATATTAATCTCTGTTCTGCCATGTGGCATTACCTCATCTCCGTATTGCCCATCCTGCTTGCTCTACATCTGACTGGCAACTCTGCCTTTCTTCACCCCAGAGTTCTCTCTCTGGCCAGAAGTCCTGCCTATACCTCCTGCCTAGCTATTGGCCATTCAGCTTTTTATTACACCAATCCCAGCAATACATCTTCACACAATGTGTGAAAACATCCCACAAGAAAAGTATGTAGGACCCAAAATAGCAGAACCATTGCTATTTATTACTACCCATCACCTTGGACTTTCTTTAAAGCGATAATTACATGCATAAGTTTGTATGCCTAGACCTCTGAAGTACTATGAAAAAAGATAGTGTATGTTTCTTGCAAATTCTGAGAGTCTTCCATGAGCAATGTTGTTAATCTGTTTTCTGTTGCTATGACTGAATACCACAGATGGGTAATATAGAAAAAATAAAGGTTTATTTAGCTCTGGAGGTTGGGGAGTATTATTGCATGTTTTTTGCACCTTTTGAGCTTCCAGCGAGGGCTTTCTGCTCATGACCCATTTGCTTTTTAAAGATACCTCTTTGTCCCACCTTTTAATCCTTTACAATGCAAATTAAACTTCAACTTCAGTTTGGATGAAGACATTTAAACTGTAGCAGGTGTGTATGAAGAACACGTTAGCACCAAATATAATGTTTACCATGGTTTGACTATAAGTCACGTTTCCATGTACATATTCCTTAACAATTCTCAAACTTTGGAGGACATGGTTGTTAATTTTTCATAGATTAAGAAACTGGTTTATGTGTTTCATCATTCCTGTTTCTAGCCAAGATTATAGAAAATAGCAGTTTTTTAAGTTGAGTTAAATTGAACCACTGCCTCTGGCGATCCTATTCAATAGGACAAAGACTGTGTCCTTGGAATGTCTTCACTGAGAAGGTTACTGTAAAGACAGGTAACGAATGCTTGATAAATTTCTGAATTTTGTAAAATAGCTGCAAAGTTTACATTGTCCTTATTTGGCATGTTAATTACAACATGTCTATCAAAAACAAGAGCAAAGAGAACACTTTGAAGAATTTTTCTTAAATGGGCCCGTTAAGAATATTTCCAGACTGGGTCTGCCGGCTGACGGTGGTTGGTGTGATTCATGGGATCCTAGTGACCATCAGAATTCCGACAGTTTTAAATATGAATCTAATCTCTGTCGCACGCATTGCCTCACCATGTTTACTCTAGAAAAATCATGATTAAACTGGTGACTAAGATAGAGCAGAGGCTCCTAGCATAGGGTTCCTTAAGGTTTCAGGGGGACCGTGAAGTCCTTGAAAGTTGAATGCACAGGCAAAGGCTTACAAAGTTCCTCAATTTCACATGTTCTTAAAGCACCTTGGCAGTCAAAAATATTTCAACAACCAGTGGTGTGAGAAGAGAAAAGTCTACTTTCAAACAGTAGGGATGTAGCCAGGGCACTTCACTTCCTAATAATTGTAGATAGATAGACAGATAGACAGACAGACAGACAGACAGACAGACAAGAGAGCCTTAATAGTCCTATTCTCAGGATTTTAAGCTAGCAAAGGAATTTGAGCTCATAAGAATACCTCCCAGTCTTTTCTGTTGTTCATGTGTGTTCATCAGTGGGGTGTTTTGTTTGTTTTGCTTTGCTTTGGAGGTTTTGTGATTTGAAAGGTTATGTTTCAGCTTTAGTGTTAAAAAGTAGGATGTTAAGGACCTTTTTAAGTTTCTAATAAAAACCATGAATCCCCCTCTGAATATCTATCATGGTCCAAGAGGATGCATGTGAGCTCAACCCCCAGTATGAGTGTGTTAATAGATTCTGTAGGTTGGTCCCTGCATCGGTTCCTTTTCTATTGATGACATAAAATACTACAAACAGAGCAGCTTAAGAAAGGATGAGTTTACGTTAACTTATAGGGAATGTGCATCGTGTCTGCGGAGACGCGGCAGCAGGCTGCCAGAGCTCACCTTTCCATGCACGCAATAGAAGCAAAAGCAAGCTAGAGTGGGGTGAGGCCATAAACTCTCAAAGTCCACTCACGCTGATGCACTTCCTCCAGCAAGGATCCACATCCTAATAGTTCCATTCCTTTCCCAAACAGCACCACCAGGTAGGACTCAGAGTTCAAGTACATGAGTTTACAGGGATATTGGTCATTCAAGCTAACACAGTCCCCTGTTTTGTGAGCTGAGCACAGAATAGCATGCTCTAAGTGTATTATACAGTTGATGAGGTAATAATTTCATCTTTTAGGATGAAATTTCTATGGCAATAAACAACAGTTTTTTTTCTGTACCCTTGAATTGAATATTTTAGTCATAGGCTTTTATTTATATTCTGAAAATGAAAGATGTAAAATTTGATGATTTTGTTACTATAAATCAACTAGACACTAACACTAACAAGCAATTACCCACTGGTATTATTTATTAGACTCTTTTGACTGTCTTTCCCCTTACAGGAAGAAGAAGAAGCCCAAGCAAAGGCTGATAAAATTAAATTAGCACTGGAAAAACTGAAGGAAGCCAAGGTTAAGAAGGTAAGTCATCCATCATTTTGCATAAGGTGAAGTTAAATTAATGATATCATATTATAGTTACTGATAAACAGCTAAATAAAATTTTCCTGTGCCTCTGGGGAGCTCAGCAGTAGGTCACCTGCTTCACACATTCAAGACCCTGGCTTTAACAGTATCATTGAAAAAAAAAACTAAAGTAGCACTTTCCAAATAGTTAGCAAACTTAAAGAATTCTCTGGACAAAGTGAAATGAAACAAGTTTTTTCTGTATAACATCATTTAGCTAATTTGTAATATCTAGATAGGGAACTGCACCCATCTGTTTCACGCAAAGACTTTCTACTAGCTAGTATTATGGCAAAGAACTCCCCATGGTAAGACAGAGCAAGAATGCCTAACAGGGCAGGCATTTCCTTAGCACATGCATGACTTTCTGTTGGTTTACACATCTATTTTCCCATGGACCAGGATAGTGGAAGTACAAATCCCTTTAACAAGAAAGAAAAAAGTCTTTGGTTTTGCTACTACCTAGACAAGGGCCTTCTCAGCTTCATTGTGAGACTTAAAAAAAATCTATCCATCCTGGATTCCCTTCCCTGAGGGATGCTATCTGGGGCTTTCTGTAGCTGTTTGCTTATAGCAGGTGGCACACCCTCTGGGCATGTTTTAATTGGGTCAGACCTCAGTGTTGCAGGGAGGCTGCTGCTTGGTTTGTCCTGGCAGCCCAGCTAGCTTAGAACCAAAATAATCACACAGAAACTGTATTAATTAAATCACTGTTTGGCCCATTAGCTCTAACTTCTTTTTTAAAAAAAGATTTATTTATTAATTATGTATACAGTATTCTGTCTGCATGTATGCTGCAGGCCAGAAGAGGGCACCAGATCTCATTACAGATGGTTGTGAGCCACCGTATAGTTACTGGGAATTGAACTCAGAACCTCTGGAAAAGCAGTCAGTGCTCTTAGCCTCTAAGCCATCTCTCCAGCCCCAGCTCTAACTTCTTATTGGCTAACTCTTACATCTTAGTTTAACCCATTTCTAGTAATCTGTATATCACCACAAGGTTGTGGCCTACCAGCGAAGTTTTAGCACGTCTGTCTCCAGTGGTGTAGTTGTGAACTGCTTGTTTGTTTCCTGGCTGACCAGACTCCTGAAATAATCTCACGGAAACTATATTATTTAAATCACTGCTTGGCCAATCACTTAAGCATATTGCTAGCTAGTTCTTACAAGGTTCCAACTGGCAGCTCACGTCTTTCCCCTCTGGAGGCTCCATGGTATCTCTGACTCCACCTACTCTCTCTATATATATATATCTTCTAGCGTGGCTATGTTCTGCTAAGCCATTGGGTGAGAGAGGCTTCTTTATTCATTTACCAATAAAAGCAACACATATACAGAAGGACTTCCCACACAATTTCCCCTTTTGTGTTTAAATAAAAAAGGTTTTAACTTTAACATGGTAAAATTACATATAACAAAACAGGTATCAAGCAAGAATTAAAGTTACAATATTTATATCTACTTTATCTTTTATCATAATAACTAAGGAAAACTATAATTGTCAGCTTTTCCTCGCTGTAACAAGCACAGAAGATGACTGACTGTACTAGCTCCTTTTCTGGCTGCTGCGATGAATATCCAGCAATAGCAGTCTTGGGAAGGAAGAGTTGGTTCTGACTTCCAGCAGAGAAGCACAAAAGCAAGACAACAGGAGTGCAAGGTCATTGTGTCTGCCGTCAATAACAACATATACACCACACCCATACCAGTGATGCGGGATGAATTGCTATGCGATTCATTTTCTGAATGAATTCTCTGAGATCGGCCTTTCCCCTCAACTCCTAGTTCGCGTTCCCTGCTCTTGTCTCCAGAGTCCCAGAGCCTTCAGTGTCTGCCCGTCTTGTACAGTGAAGCCAAACCCTCACAGTGGTCCTTTCTGTCTCCATTATCTCCCTAGCCTCGGCCCTCCCACACACATTTGCCACACTGTAACTGCCTGTCCTTGTAATTGCTCCTCGAACACTCCTCAAGCACTTGCTGGGGCACCTTTGTACCTACCGGTCCCTCCCACTCTTACCCAGATTCTTACTGGACTATTTTCTGTCCCCCTTAAGTATTCAGGCACCTGAGTGAGATGGTCCTCATCACTGTACACACTATTCCCTAAAATTCTCTTACCTTCTCTACTTGTCTCCTCAGTGTTTTTATCACCACTCAGTGTGGTACTCACTAATTCATTGCCTATATCCCCTCTGGAGCTCCATATTCTGGAGACTGTCTTCTCCACGCACACACCCCATGCACTGGAGGAGGTACTAGCTGTATGCAATAACAAGCAGGCCCAGTGAGATTGCTACTTGTGTCGAGCTAATTCTAGCTAGGGAGGCAAGTGCAGTGCAGAAAATTAAACGAGGCTCAGCATTGTGTCCCATGCTTCTGATTTTGTGTCCTCTCAGAGGCAGGAGGACTGCAAATTCAAGGCTACTCTGGACTACAACAGTAAATTCAGACCCAGCTAGGACTGTACAGCAAGACTTTATCTAATAACAATAATGATGATGATTACCTATCATCAAATTAATGGGTAGTACCTGATAATTATCTATCAGCATCACTATTATTATTATTTATTACACTTTAAAAACCCAGAAGCGTGAGTTGGAAACCAGAGGGAGTGGTAGACAGTGCCTAGGCTCTCCTCAAATGTACTGGGGATAATGAAGCCCCTCTGAGAAGGTAGATCTTGAGCAAAGTTCTCAGCAGCGGGAAACAGCTAAGTACATGGGGCAGTGGTAAGGGGATCCCCAGGCAGGGACGAGCTTTGATGAGGCAATGAGCATCTTATCCTCAAGCAAAAATCAGCTTGATGAGATGGAACACAATAAAAGACTGTTGAGCACAGCTCAGTGAGCAGCTTAGTAAAAGCAAAGGAAGGAATTGATGCTGAAGTGGCAGAGGTAGCAGGGGAAGTTTGGGATATATGCTACATGCAGTAGGAAGCCTCTCAAGAGCTCTAAATGAGACTAGTGAGTGGTTTCTAAAGACCATAGTGGCCGAGGCATGGGAAATGAGTGGTAGGGATGTGTGGCTGCACAGGTGACCACCATGGCTGATCTGGCCTACTAAATGTGTGTCCTCTTCTGCCTTCAGTATCCCACGTGTGTCCCTCCCACACTCAGAGGCTGTGTGCTGGCTCAGCAAGAACTAGGCTCCTCATAAATAAGTTCTTCTGACAAAATTACACAAGTGGTCATGCTCCCATGACAGACCTACCAAGCAAGCTCTTAAGGAAAATCAATTACAGTAGTAGAGAATGGCGTTGGGTGACTTGTTCTAGATTCCTCTGGCACAGCTGAGCGTGCGTTGGCTTGAGCTACAAATAAGAAGCAGGCACGGAGATGCGGCGCGGAGATGCCGCACGGAGTGGTTGGCTTTGCCTATGAGTACAGATGAAAGAGAATAATAAGAGCAGGGGCTGCAGCAGGAGGATCACAAGTTCAAGATTAGCCTAGGCACACCATGAGACCCTGTCTCAAAACCTCAGGGACTTAGAATATAGCTCAGTGATAGAACATTTGCCTAACAAGTGCAAGGCCCCGGGATTGATCCTCTTCACCTCGAGAGAGGGACGAAAGGATGGAGGGAAAATGAGTAAGTTTAAAAAGCCATCATTCCACACTTTCAAATCTCTGGATTATTTATAAATGAAGGCCACACAGTGTATTTTTAAAATAGAAATGAAAGGAGAAGGGACTCTCACAGAAGGTGGGGCAAGAGAACAGGCAGTCTGCTTGCTCCAGATGGTCTGTGGAGAATGGGAGCCCTGTAGGCTCTTCCCGGAAGGGCCATCTATCGGAAACAACATAGCTTTGCCCCTTTCAGTTTCTATGGATTGTGTCAGCAAACACAACGCACAGTCTGCCTGGACCCAAGGAAGATGCAGAGGAAAGCACTCCTCAAGGCGGAGGAAAGAAGGCCTCTACCCTCTGGCCATATTCTTTCAGACAACACCCTGTATGAAAAACAGCACACTAAGAAAATAATAGAAATGATCCACATTTAAAGAAAATAACTGTGAGGGTCTCACACATGCTTTAAAGGACTAAAGTGAGTTAGTGCCGGAGGCTGAGGTGCCAATGGAAAGGCCAAGGGCAGCCTGAGCCACCCACAGAGACCTGGTCTCATAAAAAAAAATGGGTCCCCATCAAAAGTATTTGCTCTTAAGGATTTGGTGGGATGCTGACATTATTTTGAATTACAAATGATGTACGTAGCTTATGCCACCAAGCTTTTGAAGCTGGAAACACAATCTGACTTATTTGTTAGTTTATTCTAAAGCTCTGTGACAGAGCAATTCCATTTGCAGATCTTATTATAGAAACCCAAAAAAGTAATTTGCATGATTTAGGACTAAATATTTTCCATTTAACAATCTGCGAGTGAAAATGAGATTTCATTACCGAATCATTTGGCTCCAGAGACGATCATGTGATGAATTCCGTAGCGTTGCCATGCTGCAGGACTGCTCCATGTTGGTGCAGAATCCTTCTGCAGCTTGCAATGTGGTGTGAAGAACCATAAATATGATTTATTCCTGTTCAGTCATATTTTCTAAACTTTACAATTATGGGTATTCTTAAATGCATATGGATTAAAGCTAGTTTACCATTTCTGCCAAAAAGAAGTCCCTTCCAAAATTATGAAACTATGTTGTTTAGCAATATCTTCCTCACTATAAAAACGAAAGGAAAAGGCAACATATGCTTCCCTTTCTAAAGCATCGCTAAGCAGGAATGAAGCATGGTCAAATGTCAGTATTTTTCTCTATCAGAAATGGTGCTTTCAAAGCACTAACATCAGTGGTGTTTCCTAGGACAAGTAACTGTTCTACAACACTAATTCTCAGCAAAGAGCAACAGGTATGTCTTCCACAGAGAAATGCAAAAAAGACCCAACTCTAGCCAAGTTAAAGGGGGTATAATCATCATGACAGGCAAGGAGGTACCTAAAGAAGCACGTGTCCCCTCCCTGTGCCATCAGACTACTGAAATAATGGACCTCAAAGAATTCAGATTTCACTGGTAACATCATGCAGAGAGCAGAAGAAACGCTTGAACTCTGGTGCCATCAGCCAGTTCTAGTTTCATTCTGTTGATGTGACTAAAAATCTCTGACCAAAAGCAAGCTTGGGTAGGAAAGGGTGGATTTGACTTACTCTTCTAGATCAGGGAAGGTCATTGAGGAAAAGTCAGGCTGGGATTCAAGGCAGGAAACAGAAGGAACGGTGCTCGCGAGCCTGCTTACTGGCTGACTCACAGGCTCATCATGCTTAGATATCATTTTTATCATATCAGGATCACCTCACCAAGGAATGACTCCCCAGGCCACAGTGGGCTAGGCCAACCTGCATCAGTCAAGACAATCCTTACAGACATGCCTGCAGACCAAGCTGATAAAGACAATCCCTTATAGACATGTCCACAAACCAAGCTGATAAAGACAATTATTCAATCGATACTCTTTTTTTTCAGGTCATTCTAGGCTGTCTCAAATGGACACAACTAGAGGAAGACCTTTCCTCAGGAAGAGAATTCATACAGTTATGACACTTTATGAGTCAGACTGGAGTCAAACAATGACAAGTCCGTGGTGGGCAAGGCCATGCCTTAACCAGGACTGTCTAATTATGCAAATCTCTTGCCCCCTATTTAAACCTTAAACCTCTTGCCAATACCCTAAACAATGGTTCAAGAGCCACTGCACCCCTTTATTTCTTCTTCTTCCCAGTGTAGTCTTATTGAATAAACCTCCTCTTTCTGCTGGCTACTTTGATTTGTCCCTTTAGTTGGCATCCTGGGGACAATGGCAAAACCTAGCTTATTGAGGCTGCTGTGCACAGGCTTTTAACCTAAAAAGTCCTTTACCAAAGGAACTTCGGTCGCAAGATACCAAGAAATGTTG
The DNA here is from genome assembly GCA_004026605.1 of Ondatra zibethicus. Taxonomy (NCBI): domain Eukaryota; kingdom Metazoa; phylum Chordata; class Mammalia; order Rodentia; family Cricetidae; genus Ondatra; species Ondatra zibethicus. Next base: position 143,387 of record PVIU01000771.1, on the reverse strand, counting down.
CTAGCTCTAAAAGCAAAAAGGGAACAAGAAACGGAAGGATGTTGGAAAAGCAGAATGTCAGCGCTTCTTCGGGGCTGTTTTCTGTCTCCCCCACCAGGATACAGGGACTTGAAACTGGGCCAAGGGCCTTGCTTGTTGTCTGTGTTGTGGTTTTGAATTTATTTTTCTACCTCTGTGTTTGTAATCTATAAAGGAATTCACAGTGAGGTTGGGGATGCATTCCACTTTTTAAATATTTGTTATTTGCCCTCTGAGAATTTCAGACATGTATACAATGTACTTTTGACCATATTCACCCCCCACAATCCCCTCTCCAACTCTTCTAACTACCCCTACCAATTCTTATCCCCACTTCATATCCCATTTTTTCAGCTCACCGAAACTACTCGGTGCTGCCAGTATGTATATATGATAGGCCCATCCATTGGAGAATGGGTAACCTACCAGGGATCACATGTCTGAATTACACTGACTCTTCCTCTCCCAAGACCATCAACTGACAGTAGCTCTTAGGTAAGGGTGGGGCTTTGGGACTGCCCCTCCTGTGCAGCAATTTTGTCCATACTGATCCTGAGCAAACTTTGTCCAAGGAACTGCAGCTGCTGTGAGCTTATGAGCTGCGATCCTGTTCTGTCCGGAAGGCAGTGTTCCGCAGCAGTCCGCTCCAACATTAGGCTCTTACACTCTTTCTCTGAGCCTTACAGGGAGGGGGAGTATAGATGTCCCATTTAGTGCTAAGCACTCCACAGTCATGTATTCGATGTACTTTGACCAATTGGGTCATGACACCCTCATGAGAGTCAAGAGCTGCATTAATCTATGGATAAAAATATTAAGTATTTAGAAGGCAGTTTGATGCTACATCCGTTTAGTCTAATAATAGCATTAGGTTCTCCTGTGGGGCCCATGATTCCCTCAGCCTTGGGTTCTTGGTGCAGTTTATAGTGCCAGGCATGAGTTCTGTCCTATAGAGCAGGTTTTAAATCCAATCAGAAGTGGTTGGCTATACCCTATAACAATCATGCCCTACTGCTGGTTGAGAAAAGTCATCTACCATCTTACCAAACTCTGAACCCTGTGAGCTACAGTAACAACAGCCTAGCAAGATGTTCACATGGCGCATTCCTAACATACAGCTACAGAAGTGATAGCAATGCTGGGACCTTAAGCTTAGCAGCCTGCCCAGGCGCTGAAACTGACTGACTGTTCTGTGGCTTCATCTCCAGCTTGTGGTTAAGGTGCACATGGACGATAACAGTACCAAGTCGCTGATGGTAGATGAGCGACAGTTGGCGCGGGATGTTCTGGACAATCTTTTTGAAAAAACCCATTGTGACTGCAATGTGAACTGGTGTCTTTATGAAATATATCCTGAACTGCAAATTGGTAAGTCTCTTCCCCACATCTGGCTGTACCTCCAAAGCCTGGCTTTTGTTTTATTATAGGATATGTCTGTTTTATACATTTGTTTCAAGATCTCAAGGAACGACATGCCACTACCCTCATCTGAGATGTGCTTGCTTCGTTATTTCTTTGTGGCAGAATCTCGGTTGGTAGAGGGTGTCTAGGCTTTGGGGGATATGAACCTTATTACTGTCACCTTGCTAGTGACTCCAAAGGGGGAAGAAAGGCAATATGGTTCATCCAGCTGCATGTTTAGGGAGTTCAGCAGTTTGCAGGAGGCCCTGAGTATCTGTCAGCTAATATCCCTTTAAAGATTGCTTCCTTGAGGCATAATGTGATCTTACGTCTATGCCCACTTCCCCTTCTTCCCTCCAAATTTTACTGATTACTAACACTTTGCTAATGGAAGAGGCCCAGTCTCAGTGGTCAAAGGGCAGTAAAATAAATTGATAGTTTATTCCTTCTTTCCTTCCTTCCTTCCTTTCTTACTTCCTTTTTTCCTTCTTTCCTTTCTTACTTACTTACTTTATTTATTTATTTATCCTTTTTCCTTTCAGCAATTTAATAAATTCCTGTTCCTTCCATTCATCCACAGGGCAACACTGCCTCCCGAGAGGGATGTATGAAATCCAGAATTACCTACTTTTGAGGCTTTAGGGAAATTTTTTTCTGTAGAAAATGGTCCATATTAAAACAGTTCCTTAACCAGGCATGGTGGCACATGCTTGTAATCCCACCGTTGGAGAGACTGAGGCAGGAGGATGGTGAGTCCCAGGCCAGTATGGGCTGCAAAGGAGACTCTATCTCAAAACTAACACAAAGCAGAGCTAAGTCTTGAAGTGTCCTTCAATTCTGTGAGTCAGGAAACAAGGGAAGGGAAAGCACCTGCCACTCTCAAGCTTGGTTCATGTATTCATCTATTATCTTTAGCATTTTAGAGCAATGTTACAAGTTTCACAGTTCACTCAAGATGTTTAAACACTGATTGCTCTTTAGTCACTCCCATAATGACTGAATTTACCTCTGGCAAGAACAATTTAATATGAAAAACAAAATACTAGCGCTAAAAAGCATGATAACTATTGTATTTTAATTTCTGCCATTTATGCTTTTCTGTAAGTAAATCCAAAACCTGATATAGCAGGAACGTTGCACTATTATCGCAGGCAGGGATGTTAGTTCACAGGGCAGGCCCTGACCCTCTCCAGCTCGCCTACCTCTTTCCAGGGGACTGCAGGGACAATGGCTGGTTCAGGAAAGGAAATAGTTTATTAGGGACAAGACACACAGGAACCTGGAGGTGTGCCATACAAGAAGGGGGAGAAGGAGCAGAGCAGGGGTCCCCCGTGATCTTTTGTGGGTTGTTAACCTATTACCCACCTCACCCACATTCAGACGCCCACCCGTTTTTCAGAGTGCATGCCCTTGGCTGAATAAATTCAGACCCAAGTGTGTGAGAGCTGTCCATCTTTAGACACCTTGTGAGCGACTGCGCTTGACTCAGTAATAGACGCTCATCTGAATTGTCTTTTACTTCATCAGAGAGAATTTTTGAAGACCATGAAAACGTTGTTGAAATCTTATCAGACTGGACAAGAGACACAGAAAACAAAGTACTGTTTTTGGAGAAAGAGGAAAAATATGCTGTGTTTAAAAACCCTCAGGTAAGATGGCCCGTATCTCATGAAACTGTGTAACTAGTCAGCTGTATACCAGTCAAACCATAATCTTGGGAAATCTCACAAATGTGCTCCTTTCAAATAAACACAAACTTAGAAATTAAGAGTCCTTTGAAAGATTTAGAAAGAAATCTCTATTATTTTTCTTTTATTCATTCACAATTCAAAGCATATCTATTTGTCGTTGTAACACTCCCCTTGGGTTTGAGTTTTTAGTAGGCTCCATTAGTCCAATGTGCCTCAATGAACTATAGATTGTTAATTTTTCTATTGCAAAGTTACACGTTTTGTAGTTCATATTTATTGCTTATTGATACTGTGATAACTAAAGGGAGTGTTACTGGGAGGTCTGAGACCCATAACCTGCATTTAAAGAAAAAAATGATGAAGAGAGAAATATTTATTTACAGTTTGGGCCAGAACTTGTGAAAGAAAAACATTTGGTATCGTTTTACCTTTTCTATGGCAGAATTATACTTTGTAGAAAAGAGAAAATAAAGTTCAGGAAATAGAAATGCATAAATTTAATCAGGATGGTGTGAACTCTCTTTCTTGGAGACACTGCCCCACTCTGCAGATGCTGCAGGATGGTCATTCCTTCTCTCAGCAGAGAAGCCCTGCGGGGCCTTCATAAACCACCCTCAAACATCCTGTCTTTCACAGGCTCTCTGCTGCACTATTGCAGAGCGCTTGGAGAAAATGTGATTTATCGTGATGTCCTTAAGCAATTGACCCAAACGCACTGCTCTCATATTTGAAAGAGCATCCCTCAGGGTGCAACCAAAACATCTAAGCCTTTCTGTGAGTGGCCTCAAGCAACTGGAATCACATGGGAACCAGAACACCAGTCTGTGCTGCGTGTCATCACAGACAGTCTAGGGAGGCTGGTATTGAATCTTCAGTTTAGCTGAGTTACTCAGAGAGGCAGCAACATGGAAAGGTAGATGGTTAATACCCCAAATGGCCTGCCTTTCTCACCCATCTAGTATACCTTATAGGGAACCCTGAAAAGGCAGTTCATCATTGCAAAGTGTAGCCTTGCCTCTCTAGTCAGGGGCCACGGTTGTCTCTGATTCACCATATTAAGATTCTCTCCTCTCTTCTCTACATCCTTCCATTGCTGGGTTTCTCTGTGGAGCAGAGTTCATATCCACACAAGACTACTTAGTCTCATAGTCCTCCCAGGCACCATAGACCAAAGGCTAACTCAGCAGCATATGCATGCTGAACTCTTGTTTAACAATATCAGGTAACAGTGTGTCTTTATATAAAGGGTCCTTATCTTTCTCGCCTGTCCCAATCCCATTTCTTAAGGAAATTCTAAGACTGTTACAGATGGAAGTGATCCCCAAGCTCATCCAGACATCTTTCCACTTTATGGAAAGGAAACTGACTCTCCAGTCACTATGGGCAGGATTAGGAGTCCGAGGCAGGCTGCTTATGGGAAAACATTCTTTCCCCTTGCACTCGTTTTACCATTGCCATGGCCAGATATCTGACAGGAACAACTTAAGGGAGGAAGGGCTTATTTGGCTCACAGTTGCAGAGGTCTCCACCCATTATGGTAAGGAGGATATGGTGAGGGAGATTTCATGTCATGGTGGGCAGGAAACAGATAGGGTAGTAACAGAAAATGGCTAATGCAAGATAGATTCCCGAAGACATAGCCTTAGTGACCTACTTCCTACAACTGGCACCTACACACACACACACACACACACACACACACACACACACACACACACGACTTCTACCATTTCCCAATATTCTATTTAGATTGAGAATCCATCAGAGGATTAATTCATTCATTAGGTCAGAGTCCTCATGGCCTAATTGACTCTATTATTATATGGCTTAAGATGAAGCTCCTTCTTTAAAATGGAGTTTGCAAAGTCAGATCCTCACACCATATCTTAGCTTCAAATTTTTCATCAGTGTTTTAAGTAGATATGAAGAAAGCAAAGTTCTATGTATTTTAAATCTTAACAGATCAAATAACCCTATAGATTTTAAACCCTGCTCTGCGGCAGTTTGCCCCCATCAGATGTATTTAAGAAGTGTTCCACGTCTTTGGAGAAGTTGACTCATGGTAAAAGTGAGCATAAGGGACCGCAGTTTCCAACATGTCCCCGCACCTGCAGCGCCTCCCCACCATTCCCATCCCAAACCATGTGTTGTTCTCAGTAGCCTGTCAGCACCACAGTTTACACTCAGAGTTACACCATAACGCTCTAAATGTTTGGAAGTTTCCCACTGTGTCTTCTCTTCCCACCTTGAGCTGTTTCCACTGTATTTTCTCCCCATTTTTCTCCTCATTTTCTCTCTCACACATCCGTTCACAAATCATCTTCACAAAGTTAAGTTTTCAAATTTTGCTTATTGTCAGTCACCACATAGCACATAGTTTTTTAAAAAAATCATATAATTGATTAAAATGAAAATTAAAAACTTTTAAGATTTGGTATTTTAGCCAGGCGGCGGTGGCACACACCTTTAATCCCAGCACTTGGGAGGCAGAGGCAGGCGGATCTCTGTGAGTTCAAGGCCAGCCTGGTCTACAAGAGCTAGCTCCAGGAAAGGCTTCAAAGCTACAGAGAAATCCTGTCTCGAAAAACCAAAACAAGAAAAGAGAATGCTGCTGTTAAGTCTACCCTTTTCTTCTTTCTTGATTTTCAATATTAATTTATTATTTTTATTTGTGTGTGTGTATGTGTGTGCATGCATGTGCACCTCAGGAGTTTTGTTAGCCATGTATACGTAGGTACTCTCTGAGACCTGAGGGCCTCTTATCCTCTAGAACTATAGTTACAGGTGGTTATAAACCATCTGATGTGGTTGCTATGAACTGAACCTGGAGCTTCTGCAAAAACAGTAAGCACTCTTAAGTGCTGAGCCATCTATCTAACCCCATCTTTTTTCTGCAACTTTTTTAAACAATTAGCCACCTTACTTTAACTGGGGAAACACCAGCTTAATGGAACAAGCAAGCCTCAAAGTCACCATTACAAATACAATAAGTGTAATAGCCGAACAAGTATTAAATGCAAATGAATGTACTAATAGAACTAAGGTGGACCACTAGGCTAAACAGTGGAATATTAAGGTCAAGAGAAAATGGTAATCCTGACCTTATAGGTACAGTCATGATCTGTAGATGATCCATGCAGGAGGAAAGGCTTTTCTCTGGGACTCCATAGTAAATAGACACAATTCAATAATTAGTTAAAAATCTATATACGGTTCAAATGATGATCCAGTTCAGCATTAGCTTGTTTGTGCCTTAGTTAAGGTTTCTATTGTGTCAAGAGACACCATGGCCATGGCAACTCTTATAAAAGAAACATTTGATTGGGTTGACTCACTAAAGTCTCAGAGGCTTGGTTCATTATCATCATGGCCAGAAGCATGGCAGTGTGCGGGCAGACATAGTGCTAGAATAGCTGAAAGTCCTACATCTTTCAGGTAACAGGAAGTTGACTGAGACACTGGCAGTATCCTGAGCATAGCAAACCTCAAAGCCCATCCACAGTGACACACTTCCTCCTACAAAGCCATACCTACTCCAACAAAAACACACCTCCTAATAATGCCACTCCCTATGAGATTATGGTGCCAGTTACATTCAAACTGCCCCACCTTGATTCACTTTCTCTCTTACTACTAAACAAATAATGTGATTAACAGCAGCAATAAGCCCTGAAGAAGCTGTAGGCTTCAAAGTTTGCAGAGCAGTTTCTACTAGAACTGCTAGTAGATGTGCATACTTAGGTACTGACTGCTCCTTTATTTTATGTTTACAAACAAAGGCCCGTGACGAGCTGAGATACAAGAATTAATAACAGGCACCTCATGAGCTCTACCGTCCATGGAGGACAAATGATCTTTCTGTTGCCATTTGTGAGCTTGTGCTTAATTCAAAATAACATGAAGAAACTGTAGAGAATTCTGACATCACAGAACTTTAGCAGATTCGTGGTTGAGATTCTCCAAATCGTCTGTAGGTGTGTTTTCTCCTTTCCTCTTGTGAAGCCTACCCTTTGTCAGTATCTGTGTAAGGTAATACAGGGGCCAATCTCAGACAGACCCAGGAGATTGATCCACCTTGTGCCTTCCTCCCTTTTCCACAGAGCGGCCCTAGGTATGCCTCAGGGCAAAAATGGTCCTGCCCTCCTGAACACTCATTTTTATTTATTTACTTATTTGTTTGTTTGTTTATTTTGGTTTTTTTCAAGCCAAGGTTTCTCTGTAGCTTTGGCGCCTGTCCAGGAACTAGCTCTTGTAGACCAGGCTGGACTTGAACTCATTGAGATCCACCTGCCTTTGCCTCCTGAGTGCTGGGATTAAAGGCATGCACCACCCCCGCCTGGCTCTGAGCACCCATTTTTAATTCAGTCTTTTGTAACTAACATGACAAACATCACGTATCAGGAGCCAGGTATCCCACTCTTGAGCTTCCGACACTCCCTTTAAATATTGTCTCTAACATCCATGTGCTCCTGACTTTCATCGCCTGAAACGGACATAGAGCCCTGAGGCCTAAGTACTTGAACTTGCTGACCAGAGTTGTTCTCCTGCTGAACTTGGACAAGGGCTTAGACTTCACCCCAGCCCTATGCTTCTCCTGAGTGCCTCACGGTTTTCAGTGTTTGACACTGAGGTGCTTGATTTATGGAAATTAACAATTAAACGGTGTCACACTCGTTGCTAATACCTTCTGTTCTGCTTTCTGGGCAGGAATGAAGGTCCTGCTTGAGCGTGGTGATGCAGCAGTCGGTCCTGTTGCTTCACTAATACAGTTATTACAGTTCTGGTTATCTTCTTACACGGTAACAGCTTCTCTCTCCGGCAAGATCACAAGTTCCTTGCAGTATCCCTTGAAGTAATGAATACTTGCTGATCTTATCTCTTATGTTTTATCTAGAATTTCTACTTGGATAACAAAGGGAAAAAAGAAAACAAGGAAACCAACGAGAAAATGAATGCTAAAAACAAAGAATCCTTACTGGAGGTAAGCCTCGCTTTGGACAGTGCAATAAATGCAAAGGACGTTTGCTGGACCTATTAAATTATTTGCCCACACGACAATGGAAAATTCTGAAATGCTCCATAAAATTGTTTGTAAATGCTAGTTATTACCAAATTATAGCCATTTAGATAAAAAAAATTGGCTTTTTTGAGTCAATTGTAAAGTAGCATGACTTTAGACAAAATGGTTTGTTTTTATGAAATTGAATTAGGAATTCTTTCACTAAAAAGACACGAATCCCCATAAAACTCATTGTGACATATACAATCCATTTCAGAAAAGATTCTATGGACTCAGATGTATGGATTTCCAAATAGTTGTGTTTAATGAGGCTCTTAAGTGTGAGGTCTAAAGGTAGAGACGTCACTTAGGATGTGACTCTGCTCCTAGAGTGTTGTTCATGTGTGGCTGGAGCATGCTCTGTGACCCTCAATAGCAAATGATATCATGTAGCAAATGGGACCATCACAGAGACCCAGACAGGTGGTAAATGCCCAGCGCCTTTGATGGCCACCACCTGGGCACATTCCAGAAGTTCCCTGTCAGTAGACGTCATTGAAAGCTATTAAGGCAGCAATGCTAAAGACCGAAGCCCTCTTGCAGGTCTAGGTAACACACGGGCATCCTAGAGCCCCAGGCAAATTGACTTGATTCATTCCAAATGTATGTTGATCTTTCTGAAATTATTAGACCTGTCTCTTGGAAGTTCAGGCCTGCTGATGAACACAACACCTATGGAACCAATTTCCTGACACTAAGGAGTGCCATATTCCATTCCCCACGGGGTTCACCTCCTGTGTTTCCATCCCCGACACTTTCCAGAAGGTCTAAACAAAAACCAGAGCAGGTTGACCTTGTTGCTGTTCCCAAGGTCCTGAACATGCTTTTCCAGACCTGGTTCTGGACTGCAAATGCAATGGGAATTTCAACAAACAATGGAAGTGAGATGTCCTTTCTGAGTCCAGCCACTAAACTCTAGAACAGAGATTCTCAACCTGGGGGTCCAACAACCCTTTCATAGGACCTAAGAACATTGGAAAACACCTATTTCTGACGTTCTTAGGAACTGAGACACTGCTCCTCTATTTGTCTCCAGGAGGGTCTGCCCACATATGTGAAGACATCATCAGTACAAACCCATCACATACACCCTGAACATACAGGTGTATGTGACAGGATTGGTATCATAACGTGCATATGTAGTTCAGTCACATGTGTAGAGAGCAACTCCTCTGATGAAAGCTGCAGCATTGGAGATAAAACAACACTGCATGAATTCTAATCATGGGGTCAATGTAAAACCATGCACTGTAAGATTATCAACCACCACGAAATGTGTGTGTATATGTGTGTGTGTTTTTATATGCCGATTGGTCTTTTTATATTCAGTTGTTGTTGATGCAAATATTAGCAAATCATAGGAAACTTTAATGACTGTGTTGCCTGAACTATGCCATCTCTCTTTTGAATTAAAGCTATCTTCATATATTTCACAATATGCAGTTACATATTGCTTTTTGATTAATCACTGTGCTTTAATTATGTTCCACTTGTAACAAGGAAACTATATCTGCATATCAGATAGTTACATTATAATTCACAACAGTAGCAAAATTACAGTTATAAAGTAGCAATGAAAATAATTTTATGGTTGGGATCACCACAATAGGAAGAACTGCATTAAGGGTCACAGCATCAGGAAGGTTGAGAACCACTGCTCTAGAATGATGAAAAATGCCAGGTCTCCCCAAAAGAGAGGAAATTCTCTGTCTGTAGGCAGAGACCGCTTATTTGTTTCCCTGATGCCCAGACCCGAAATAATCACACGGGAACTATATTAATTACAATACTGTTTGGCCAATAGATTAAGCATATGTATAGCTAGCTGTTACATCTTAAATTAACCCATTTCTATTATTCTGTATATTATCACAAGGCTCATAGTTTACTGGCAAGGTTCAGGGGCATCTGTCTTCTTCCGTGGCTATATGGTATCTCCCTGACTCTGCCTTCTTTCCTTCTCTATCTGCTTGGAATTCCCACCTTGCTCTATTCTGCTAAGTCACTGGCCAAAACAGCTTCTTTATTAACCAATGGCAATAAAACCTACTCACATTTGACAAATTAAGGAAAATACTCTATCATCTATCCTATATTTGTGAGTCTAAAGTTTTTTTTTTGAAATCTGAAATTTATTTTTTCATTCAAAAATTTACACTTCCTCCCCTTCTCCCAGTCCCCTCCCGCTCCCCCACTACCCCTCGTCCCTCCCCCTCCATCCTTAAGAGAGGGCAGGGTACCCTGCCCTGTGGGAAGTCCAAGGCCCTCCCCCTACATCCTGGCCTAGGAAGGTGTGCATCCAAATAGACTAGGCTCCCAAAAAGCCAATACATGCAGAAGAGATAGGTCCCAGTGCCATTATCAATTCTTAGTCTGCCCCCACCCATTGGCAGCCACATTCAGAGTCCTGTTTGATCACATACTCGTTCAGTCCCAGTCCAGCTGGATTTGGTGAGCTCCCATTAGATCAGGCACACTGTCTCAGTGGGTGGACCAGCCCCTCATGGTCCTGACTTCCTTGCTTATCTTCTCCCTCCTTCTGCTCTTCAACTGGACCTTGGGAGTTCAGTCCATTGCTCTGATGTGGATGTGGTCTCTGTCTCTATCTCCATCCATCGGACGAAATTTCTATGGTGATAATCAAGATATTCATCAATGTGACTATGGGACAAGGCCAGTTCAGGCACCCTCTCCTCTGCTGCACAAGTACCTAGGTGGGGACATCCCTGTGGACACCTGGGATCCCCTCTAGGACAAAGTCTCTTGCCAATCCTAAAATGACTCCCTTAATGTAGATATCTTATTCCCTGCTCCAATATCCGCCCTTCCTCCATCTCCACCCTCCCACTCCCCCAAGCTCTCCCAAGTCCTTCCCTTCTCCCTTCTTCTTCCCCCTCTCCCCTTCCCTTACCCTCACCCCAACCCCCACTTCTATCCCCACCCCCATGCTCCCAACTTTTGCCCGCCAATCTTGTTTGCTTCCAATTTCCAGGAGGATCTATATATGTTTCTCTTTGGGTTCACCTTGCTATTTGGCTTCTCTAGGCTTGTGAGCTATAAGCTTAATGTCCTTTGTTTACGGCTAGAGTCCACTAATGAGTGAGTACATACCATAATCGTCTTTTTGGGTTTAGGCTTTCTCACTAAGGATAGTGTTTTCTATTTACATGCAAATTCAAGATGTCATTGTTTTTTACCACTGAGTAGTATTCTAATGTGTATATATTCTACACTTTCTTTATCCATTCTTCCATTGAGGGGCACCTAGGTTGTTTCCAGGTTCTGGCTATTACAAATAATGCTGCTATGAACATAGTTGAACAAATGCTTTTATAGTATGATTGGGCATCTTTTGAGAATATTCCCAAGAGTGGTATTGCTGGATCCTGAGGTAGGTTGATTCCCAATTTCCTGAGAAACCGCCACACTGATTTCCAAAGTGGCTGCACAAGTTTGCATTCCCACCAGCTATGGATGAGTGTTCCCCTTACTTCACATCCTCTCCAGCATAGGCTATCATTGGTGTTTTTTATTTTATCCATTCTGACAGGTGTAAGATGGTACCTCAAAACTTTCTGGACATTCAGCAGGGCTTCTCCCCCCCCACTCTACTGGCTTTTCTGCTTATCCCACTTCAGCTTGCCCCCAAGTACCCCTTTCCATCTGCGGGGTCCTAGGGTCCCCAAACACAGCCTGCTCAGGGGCTGAGGCTCTGGGGGATATGTGGTGAGTGCAAGGCTGCAGGGGTTTCTTTGTTCCACGGAGCAGGCTTCTTCTATCAAGCCCGCCCTTTTGTCTGCAAGGGCCTTGGCCAGCAAGTGGCCCTGATCCAGTGCCAGCAGATCCATCAGGAGGGGGTCCTTAGATCCACCACCAACGCCTACTTCAGGGAAGAGGGGATCTGAGAGCCACCTCCAGTGGCAGAACAAGAAAAATCCCCAAGTACACAGTTAGCCACAACAAAAATCGGACTGAGTCTAAAGTTTTATATCTAATCTATCTTTTATAATTATAACTATCTTTCTTCAACTCCATCAAAGACTCCAGAAGGATATAATATTACTTAAGTTAACAGGAACTTTATTGTAAGCAACTTTCAAAGTTCTAGAGTTGACAGAGACATCTTGCAGCCTAGACAGTCACCCAAGGTTCTTTGGCAACATTGGGACATCCATCTTTGGCCTACAGCCCCATACTATCCAGCATACTTTTCCATGAAGCAGGAAATTTGGAGATCTGTTCTGCCTTGTAATGACAAAGTCCATCAGTTGCTTTCTTCTGTGTCCTGCAGAGTATCTGACAGACTCTCCCATGAAGCAGGAACCCTGAAGGATTGTCTCACCTTCTTTAGGCAACTCCAGCAGTCATTTTTTCTGTGGGTCCTGCCTATTCAGTTCATACAGCATACAATCAGGCAGTCCAGGCAAGAACAGTTTCTTGCCCAAATGGCTAGCAAACTCTGTAAGGAGCCTCTTTGATGTCTATCATCTTCTTGAAGTAGATTGGTGCTGCCAGGAGCAGATGTCTCATTGTCATGAAAAGTCCTAAGTTCTTAAAACATTTTAAAGGTCATATTCTGTTAGTCTTTGAAAGATATGAAGAATAACTATCCATCTGAAGTATATCTCTGTACATCTAGAAAACCTAACTAACATGACTACAAGTTTGACTATTATAGATGACTATCTATTAACCTGTATTTCTTGATTATACATTACATTTTTAAATGAGCTGTACAAACACAATACCTTAATCAAGAGCAGAAATATACATATAACAAAATTGACCTTAAATTTGCATCAATAGACCAAGATCCATGCCAATACAAAATATCATCTCTATATTATATCCCCCTTTAAATGTAAACAAACATTTATAGACAATATTTGGGAATTTGGGCATAGTTCTCTCCAAAGTGCTTCCTGCTTTTTGTTGGATGAAGTATTTTGGGGTGTTCATGGCAACCTTTCAGGGGGTCTTGATTCATCAAACCACATTAGTCTGGAAGGAATCTACAGTTTCTCATTCTCTGTGGAAACAAAAGCAGAACCTCTTTTCCAAAGCAACAAATCCTTAGACCCAAATTTTAAAGTCAAGACACCTTTAAAACATATATGTTGGTTTAGCTTAGCAGCCCTTACAATGAAATGTCTTTGTACTTACCTCCTTCACATTCAAAAAAAATTCAAAGAAAACACAATAATATACATAATCCAAACTCTCTGTGTATATTCCATCTTTATGTGGCTTGGAATTCCCACCTTGCTCTATTCTGCCAAGCCACTGGCTGAAACACCTTCTTTATTAACCAATGGCAATAAAACGTATTCACAGCATACAAAGGGGAATCCCACATCAAGTATCTATAAGAGAACATTTGCTTGTGCATGAATTGATACAGTTGCATGTATAGTCCTTGGGATTAGATTTCAAAACCACGTATAGCTGAATGTGAATGAAAAACAAAACCTGTTATGCTATGGGAAATCTGCCTTGTTCTGCTGTCAGCTTTGGGCCAGAAATTCAGATACTCTTAGTAGATGATTGACAAGCCAACTAATACCTGAGCTGGAGGGCCACTGGGAGGAATGTGGACAGAACTGTTCTCTGGTTCTCCTGCACAGAGGTTTACTCTGGAGGATGCAAATTAAATTATTTTGTATTTCTGAAACTAAACTGAGAATTATAATATTGAAAGAAAACAATAACTGGGTATCATAGCAAAAAGATAGAATAATATGCAATTTATCTAATTGCTTTTAAAAAAGAAATTTATGAAGGTTTGTACATTCCCATGCAAGTTTTATGTTTTGAAAATTTATACCTAGAAAATGCACATTTTTCTGTTTATTATTATATTAATAATGGCCTTTCTCATGTCTGAAAACTTCCAATAATAAAACACTAATTTGTGGGCTGAACAGATATAAAAAAATAAATAATAAAATATTTTTTAAAAAGTCAGGCAGTGGTAATGTGCACCTTTAATCCCACCACTCAGGAGGCAGAGGCAGACAGATCTTTTTGAGTTCAAGGTCAGCCTGGTCTAAAGAGTGAGTTCCAGGACAGGCTCCAAAGCTACTCAGAGAAACCTGTCTCAAACAAACAAAAAAAAAATCTTTTCAAAAAATACATTTTAATGGCAATAAAATGTTAACTCTCCTTTTTGGTTTGCTTTTTTTGTTTTGAGATAGGGCTTCATTGTATATGCCAGGCTTGCCTAGAACTTACTAACCCAGGCTGGCCTCATAGTCATGGCAAGTCTCCTGCCTCAGCCTCCCCAAGTGCTGAAATTATGGGCAAGAGCCACCATGCCTGACTAGTGGTTCCCTTGCTTAAGTGGAAAGGAATTTTTATGTTCCAACTTATCATAACATTAGAAGGCTTTATTGAATAGTTACATCTATAATATAATAAGATTATACCCACAGATAAAATGCAACTAATACTCCATTTTTACAAAGACAGGAACTGAGATTTAGTGATCCACAGGTACAGAACTCAGTGGCCGGGAAGTCAGGATCCTAGACCCCTGACACTGTTCCTCTTTCCTCCCATTGGCAGACAGCATATAAAGAAAACCTGTTCAATCCATTTCCAACAGAATTGACTTAACCTGGGACTATTCTTTAAATGTGAACAGAACATGTCTTTTATGCCTCTGGATTCCAATTTCAGGAAAGTTTCTGTGGCACATCCGTCATCGTACCGGAACTTGAAGGAGCTCTTTATTTGAAAGAAGATGGGAAGAAATCCTGGAAACGGCGCTACTTTCTTCTGAGGGCTTCTGGAATTTATTATGTTCCCAAAGGAAAGACAAAGGTCAGTCAGCTTTTCATTACTATAACAAAACACCTGAGATAATTGGATTCTAAGAAGACGTTTATCCCACACCTAAGGCTCAGGGGTCATCAGAGAGATGAAGAAGATCCTAAGAGCCAAAGGAACAAGGAGCTTGCTGTGAGGCTGTGTCTCCTATGAATATCAAAAGCTACACCCATAAAGTCTCACCAGCACGACTGCATAAACATGCATGAACAAGGACAGTAGGGGCTGGATAAATGGCTCAGAGGTTAAGAGCATGGATTGCTCTTCCAAAGGACCTGAATTCAATTCCCAGCACCTGCATGGCCCCTGACAACTGTCTGTAACTCCCATTCCAGGGGATCTGACACCCTCACACAGACATAAATGCAGGCAAAACACCAATGTGCATAAAAAGAAATATTCCTTCCTTTAAAAAGGACAATAGTCATGGCTATTGTGGACAGCGGAAAGCCCAGGAAGCTTCAGCCCTGTGCAAAGAGTAACAGCAACTAGGAGTGCTGAAAGTGGAGAAAGTCTTCCCCAGGGACAAGCACACCAATTGGGTTTCCAGTATCAAACAGTCAGCCCTGAAAACTTACTCAGAAGTAACATTATACAAACTGAGACCGTTGCATGTGTGTAAGCACATATATATGTTGTACAATTAATGACAAAGAGGCCATGAATTTGAACGAAAGTAAGGATGGGAGAATTTGGAGGGAGGAAAGGGTGGGGGAAATGCTGTAATTATAATCTCAAAAATTAAAAGGAGTAATTATTTTTAAAGACAGGTTTATTTTGGCTCGGTTTTGGAAATCAGCCTATTGTTTTGAGCCTGTGGCAAGACAGCTCCTCATAGGGAGGGAATGTGGCAGAGGAAGGCCTTACCTCAGAGCAGAAGCAAAAGAGGAGAAACCAGAGTCCTACAGCCCCCTTCTGGGAGCACCCAACCAGCCCCACCTCCTGATGTCTCTACTGCCTTCCAGTGGTGCTTTTAGCCTGTGGGCCTCTGGGGGCCATTCCCAGTACAAACTACCACAATCACAAGAGAAGATAAGCTTAGCTGCATCCTGGTTCTGTGGATTCTGTGGTACTACAAAGTCTACACAAGTATATATGTTCTATAATAAGAAAATATAGAGGTACATTTGAGTTTTCCACAGCTTTCTCTTGAGTATAAAGATAAAATTACATGAGCCATCAAGATGGCTCAGCAGGTAAAGTTACCTCTTACCAAGCCTACACTATTCTGAAACTTTTTTCTTCATATCAACCTCCTTGTTCTACAATCATTATGATCAAACTTATTTTATCTAAATTCTTAGTGGTGTTACAAGTCTTAGAATCTACACTGAATTTTAAATCTTATATTCTGAACAGTTGAATTGTTATCAGAGGTTCACTGAATTCGCTATTCTTCTTAATTTATCAGAGAATTTTAGATGTCATTTAAATTTTGCCTGGCAAGCTGAGATTATTGGCTCGAATCTACAAACATAGTAAATTGTTAAATTAAATCTAATTTTAACAGAGGCTCTGATCTTTAACCTTTGCTGAGACTTTTCTTGGAAAGTTGGGACAGCTCATTTTTGTTCACCCATAAAAGACTTTAGAATTTACCCCTGTGTCAGGTAAGCCAAGTGCAGGACTTTGACAAAGGACATATTGATGGAGTGCAGATTTCCTCTAATAAGGTTTATCCCACCTCCCCAAACAGGTGGTCATCACTAGTGAAGCAACCCCACTATCTCTGTGGCTATTATAGGTAACTCTTGATGCAAGGCAGGTGTTGCCCCAATTAGACCTGATACTTCCTACTTCTGCCACCTTTGCTCCAGTCCCACAGGGGACATGCAGCATCATCCCACTAGACACGCAATATGTCCCACAGATGATTTGTTTTGCTTTACAGCAGATATGTGCTAAGCAGTTAAATATAAGACATATAAATATACCCAGGACAGACAGTACTGAATGATACAAGCTGCTTTCACATTAGAGTCGAGCAACTTATCTGGTCATTACCATGAATGCTGGGATGGAGGTCAGAGGAAAGTCAGCAGTACGGTCACTGGGAAAAGAGACAAAAGCACATTGTTCACAACTGGCGTGCTTGTCTCACAATAGAATACACTCACCTGGAAAATGACTGTGACCAAACAAACTGGCCAAGTAAGAAATCATATTGCTTTATACAAGCAATATGCAAATGAGACATAATTTAAGACTTGCAGAGCAGGAGTGACAAGTGTAATTAATATATAGTAATTAACAAAAATGTTCAAGATATATATTGCATAAACTAGAAAATTTAACATAGAAACTGGTTTTATCAATCTATGAAAATTACAGTTACATTCTTCTTACTTAAAATTCCAAGACTGGTTGTGAAATTAATCAGAAAGAAATACTGTCCCCAAATAGACCCCTTCCAAACTGTGAAAACCATTGATCTCTCAGAGGTTAAACATCCAATTACAATGAAAAGAAAGCAGTTATAAATGAACAGATAAAGAGCCAACTAATGTGGGGAATTGAAGAGCAGAATCGTACAGTAGTGAGGACACAATGTAGAATCCAAGACAATAAATAGCGCTGCAACAATTGCACACCCATTTTCAAAAGTTCTCTACGCCAGCCGACAAACCAGCTCAAGTCCTAGTTTAATCAATATGTTTTTAGAAAAACTGTTATAAAGCCATAAAAGAAAATATGAGTTGATGTTTTCTTAATCTTAGTGCACAAAGACATTTCTTAATCAAGAATAAAATTCAAAATTACAAAAGAGAAAATCGACAGTGTTGACTACACAAAATTGTTTTAAATACCTTTATCGATGAAGATACCAAACAAGACTTTAAGGACTAGCTACATAGTCAGACATTTCCAACGAATATGACCAAATGTAACTATTCATCATATGTAAAGACTTTAACAAATCAAGAAAAACATAAATATGTGTGTAGAAAAATTCTTATTAAGTGAAAATTCCCAGCCCCCCCAAAAAATAGCTTAGTGAAAGCTGTTCCATCTTCCCAGTAAACAAGTAGCAGCTACTGCTTCCTCCACTGAGATTGATAAAATCAGTAATATTGACAGTGTCGGTGAGGAAGGTGGGAAAAGGGGACTTCTTCTTGGAAACGGTACAGCCACGTTGAGAATAATTTACCACGTCCTGTGCAATGTAAGGGAATGCAGATGCATGGCCCTTTGGACAGCAGCTGCACCTTTGGTGATCCATCCACAGAAGTATTTACTGCATACACGTGTTTTTATAATGGCAAAAGCTGGCTTAGTCTCTCATCAGCTACAGCACAGTAGCTAATTAGTTTTATCTATGCACTGGAATATTGTGCAGAAATCAAGTGTCAAATAGCCATTCATGTATCCTGGGAAAGTTAGAAACTGTGTCCTAACAAGGCAGGGAACGCGTTCAGGAAGCAGTGTTTGCAGTGAAGTCTCTTTCATGATTTAAATGTTTTAATACGTTTATTAATTTTTTGAGAATTTCATACAATCATATTCACCTCCCTTCCCTCAACTCCTCTCAGATCTACGTCCGTTCCCTAATCTCTGAACTTTGGGGGGTTTTTTTGTTTGTTTTTCTTATCTCACTGAGGCCAGTGTTAGTTGCCCAAATCCCCGGGTGTTTGGCCACCCACAAGGAGCATGACTGGCCCACCAGGAATGACACCCTTAAAGAAACTGACTCTTCCTCCCTCGGCGGCTTTGTGCCCACTTCCTCACCCCAGGCTTGGATTTTGTCTGGCTTCGGCTTGCACGGGTCTTGTGCACAATGTCACACCTGCTGGGAGTTCACACGTGCCACTGCCTGCTGAGTCCAGAGAGCACGGTTTAGTCAGCACTGCCTTTGGCTCGTACAGTCCTTGTTTGAGCTTGGAGTAGAGAACTTCCCTGCAGCACACAAGACCTTGGGCTCCATCCCCACTGAGAAAACAATTGTGTGCATAAATATGTGGTTACATATGCGTGTCTGTGTATATCTGTATTTATGTATAATATATATACAAGTATATAAATATAGGGATAAGTGGGTCCATCTATGCCTAAAACCTATAGATAGATGATACATAGATAGATAGATAGATAGATAGATAGATAGATAGATAGATAGATGATAGATAGATAGATAGATAGATAGATAGATAGATAGATAGATAGATAGACAATTAATAGGTAAATATAATGAAAGAACATTTAGGAGTCTATCATTCTATTTTATGTTACCTCTAAGGGGAAATTAAAAAACAAGAGGCAGGGAAAGCTAGTAAAAGAAAATGTGTACTGTATAAATTTAACTGTGGTGAATGTATGTTGTTTTGTAATTAAAACTTCAAAACCCCCAAAAAATGTAAAAGAAGAATGCCCCGCCATGCGTTAAGGAGTAAGTTGTCCCATATGCTGTAGCATTCCTGACCTGCATTCTTTACTCAGCAGCTAGGTGGGGGTCTGGAGCACGCAAGAACAGTGGCACAAGCGGGTGACCCAAGTGAAACCAAATATGTAGATCAGAGACGGCCATTTTCACAACACATTTATCCACAGAGGAGAGGTCTCTGTTTCCATGGCAACCCTGCCAGCCTAAGGAGAAAGCATGACGGAGCGTGGAGTGTGCTGATGTACAGAGCATCGAATTTAGGTCTCATTCTTCATCCTGAGGGAACTTGCTTTTATTTTTCTAGTGGTCAATTACAAATTGTCACTGATTTCAAATAGCAAAGTCTCCAACATGGTCATCTTGTCATGATTGGATCAGTAGCAACAGCACACGATCAGCCTGTTCTGACTCCCACAGTACACAGCAGATGCTTTTTTTTTTTTTTTTTGGTTTTTCGAGACAGGATTTCTCTGTGGCTTTGGAGCCTATCCTGGAACTAGCTCTGTAGACCAGGCTGGTCTTGAACTCACAGAGATCCACCTGCCTCTGCCTCCCAAGTGCTGGGATTAAAGGTGTGCACCACCACCGCCCGGCTCCACAGCAGATGCTAGGACAACAATGTCATCTTTCATCCTGTTGCAGGACAGACACCAGCTGTCTGTTGTCTTTTATGTAGGCTTGACTTAAAGAAAACTGTGTAGGGGAGATGTTCATATCAACTATCTTAAAATTCCGTATTTTATCTACAGAGGTGGAACCCTTTGTTGCAGTGTCAAGAAGAATCTGGGGATATGAATAATTACCATCTCAGAGAGATTGTTTCCCTGTCTTTCAGACATCCCGAGACCTGGCGTGCTTTATACAGTTTGAAAACGTTAACATTTACTATGGGGTTCAGTGCAAACTGAGATACAAAGCACCCACTGACCACTGCTTCGTTCTAAAGGTAGGTTGTAAGTTACTGAGTTAGACTTCTGAGCCATTTCAGTTATTACTTGCTTCTAAGGAAAAGTGGTAAATGCGATTTCTTAAATTTTAAGTATTATATCATAAAATGTGTAGTTTTAAACCAAAATAACAAAGTCCTGTGATATCTATCAACTTGTTGTGTACCCGAAAGCCTGCTGTCTGATCCTAAAATTTTAAATCTTTCTGGTCCTTTATCAATTCTAGAAATGTAAGTTCCATATTATGAGCAAATTAATTTAAAATTTCCATTAATAAAACAAACCAGTTTTCAATTCTTTACTTATTTTATTCTTGTTCTACTGTACAAAGTTTTTTGAAATTATCTTGCCAATGTTTCCTAGAAAAGAAAATACAGAAAAGACTTTTAAAACTTTGAAAGAATTACCCAGGTTGTAAAAGTTTTTTTTTAAGTCTCATGTATCCCAGGCTGGCCTCAAGGTGGCTGTGTAGCTGAGGCTGTCCTAGGGACCTGACTCTCTTGCTTGCACCTTCCAAGTGCTGGGATTGCATGTGGCTGCCACCATGCCAGGTTTAGGTTTTGAAACTTTTAAAGGGGTATATTGTTGAGAGGAAATATGTATTATCTGAAACTTGATGCAGCTTACATGTTTTAAGTTAGCATTTCAGTCCATCAGATCAGTAAATAGTTATTTTACACCTTCACTTGACATATTGAGTGTCTTTTGGCCTCCAGAACTCTGGACTTAAGACCAAGATAAGTTTGTTTGCATTTGTTCTTAGTTTAATATCATAATAGCCAGCCTAGTCAGCATGATACTGTCCCTGTGGTTCTCAGCCATAGCCTTTTGATTCCTGGTAGACATGCCATGATATCTAGAGACATTCTAGTATTCATAACTTGGAACAGAGACCAGATACTACTTACTGGCATCTAGTAGAAGTCAAAGCCATCAGAAATCAGCACTGCATAAAACAAACCCGCACCAAAGAATGCCATGGCCTCAAATACTGACATTGCGGCTGTTGAGAAATCTGTGCTCACCAAGTGGCACCCAGAACCATGGCTGTAAAGGGCTACAGCGGAGCAGAGAGCTTACTAGTGTATTCAGTAATTATTGGATGGCAGCTAACTTCTGAGCACACTGCAGGTGCAGAGAACACAGAAGTAAATACAATGTACAATAATCCCTATTTCCATTGAGTTTATGGTCAGTATGAGGGACTGACCATGAAGAAAAATGCAATGTGTTGTCATGTAAAAAATAATACAGCTGGAAAATTGATAAAGAGTAGGGTAAGGGGCAGAACTTACTGGGGCCAGGGTTCTCTTGGACAGGGTGGTCAGGGGAGAATAGTGACATTTGACCAAAGACATAAATGAAGTGACAGGGCAATTGTACTGAAGGGAAACCCTCCAGGAACTAGACCCTTGAGTGCAAAAGTGTAGGTCAGAAGGAGGAGAGCTGAGGAAAGCGCCCTGCCTCCTTCTGGGTTTTGCACATCCATGCCCACTGCCCATATTGAAAGGATGGTGAGACTAATGGGAAACAGTTACAAAGCACTTTGTTCATGAAAGTAGAACTGAGCTCTAAGTGGCCGAATCAGGACGAGCGTTCAGTAGTGTGGCTTGGATACTGCTCTTCCCAACTACTAGTGATGGCGAGGCCCAGGACAATGCCAGCAACCTGGTGCCTTTCCTTATTCTCCTAAACCTCCACTCAGATGAAGTCGGATCCTTGACTTGGCTGCCAAAAGGATTTTAGGTGGAGCCTGTTTGAAGTAGAGTTGGGGTTTGCTTAGAAGAAAGGTTAGCATACATTTAAGCACAGGACTGAGGGAAAGAGGATCTCAATGAAGTGATAAGAACACACTCCAGCGTGGCTGTGGGAGTCATGTCCATCTTAGTGGCTCTCATGCTAAAAAAAAAAAAAAAAAAACCACCTTTCTTTTTCAGTAAACAAGATCGTAGGGTAGTTCCAAAGGTACCTTGGGGTGGGATTACAATCTCATAAGGCAAAAACACCATCCACAAAGATTGCACAAGATAGTTAAAACATGGCTTTCCTGTAAATAGGGTCTCTGCTGCAATTCCTAGAAAGCTTCAGGTTTACAGCCAAGAACAGAGGAAAGACCATATACACTTGGCCTAATTGTGTTTGAGTGTGATCCTTACCATACTGCGGAGCTCTCTGAGAATTCAGATTCCTAGCCACATCTCCAGCTACTACCTGCATGCAAAATATTCCTAATCTGTGGCAATATTCTCTCTCACCGTCTCTCACCTGTAGTGACTACAAACCCAACGGCTCCTCTCCGCCCTTACCAATCACCTCTCTCAGCAATCCCTCCCAAAACTAATGGTCCCATCACCCTATAGTAATTTCCCATTCACTCCTTCCCTAACACACTAATAACTCATTGACTTAAAATACCAGAGATTTAGTGCTCTTGTATTTTAAAAACCATAATCAGGGTTGGGGACGAGCGCTTGTCATGCAAGCCTGACAACCTGAGTTCAATATCCAGAGCCTTGGTGGCAGGAGGGAACTGGTTCCCATAAGTTTTCCTCTGACCTACACATAGGACACAGACACACACACATCAGCTCTAGACCCTGGCATGGTGACTCCCATCACTAAGGACTCTGCAGCAGAAGGGTCACAAGTTCAAGGCCACCTGGGCAACTGAGACCCTGTCTCAAAAGAAAAAAGCCAAGTTAAATTCCAGGAAAGTCTAGAGATATCTGTTCTGTGCCTTTTTTCTGGGCTCTGCAAGTTTCCCGTAGTTCTTGCATCCCTTGTCTTACTGCAGCAGGCCCAGTGCCCTTGAGCATCGGCACACGCTCATCATCACTATGCATGTCTGTGTCTGTTTCTTCTCATCTTCTCTAAGGAAGGGGAGCCGCAGGATTTAGAGCATACACTAGTTCACTATGACCCATCTGACCCTGACAACGCCTACAAACACGTCTTGTGCAGAGCGGGGCGACATTTCTTTTACAGCAGACAGGAATCTGTAGTAGCCATCTGCTTCACCAGGCTATGAAAGAGAAATCCCTTCATCTTCCCACTTCTCATCTGATCCTTGAGACAGAAATCCTTCTGATTTTGCACCAATGTCTCCCATTTGCTCTTCTGCCTCATCCTCCTTCAGGTTCACATTCCATATCAACCGCAGAATCGTCGCTGTTTTGAAATGCCCGGTGGCTCCCAAAGCCTAGAAACAGCTGCCTCTGCAAAGAGCCCTTGTTTACAGCGCCTTCCCACCCTAGATTCCACCTCTTTCCAAACCTTCCACAGAATTCCTTGACATTCCCCAAACATTTTGACACTCACTCAAAAAGTTTTTCAGCCTTTTTTAAACTTTTATTGTGAAATCAGAGAATAATCACATTTTTGTTGCCATTTTTCCCCCTGCCATCATTCCCCAGTTATGGTGTGATAACCAGGGATTATATTTGACAGCTCCCAGGGGCTGAACAAAAGGGGCTTTTATTCTAGCTTTGATTCTGACATTAACCTTTGACCAGAGACAAATTGTTTAACCTTACCCAATGCTCTTTTTGCTCATTTTGTAAGTTTCGAGAACATTGGGATACCTTTTAGCAAGAACGTTCAGTAATGGCCTTGACCTTATATGTTGTGCCATGCCCTAAAAGCATCTCTTGTTTGAGATCAGGGACAACAGGATCATGGGGAACATTCCAGCCAGTGGCGTTGATCCAGTGTTTCCTTTAAGCCCTTTTGCAAATGATTTCCCATCCATAGTCTGAGTTGTAAGGAAGTGAGTCCCTAGGTGAGGTGACCAGAACCAGCATTGTGGCAGATTCTGAGATGTCATCACAGAGTCTGAAGAATTTCAAATTGTGAACTTGGTGTCCACCAGCTAGCTCACCTCAGAACCACAAAGCTGGGGGATGGGCAGGAATGTAGCGGTGTCCGTTTTCTGTTAGAAGCCTTCTTATTTCAGGGTACGACCACATTTTACGGTCGTTAGGTGAACTACACACTTAACAAACGCTGCTCAAGTGGAATGTACACTTCCTCACAAATAATCAGTGCATCTCATTGCGAGCACAGTCTGCAGACTGCTTCTGAGAACTTGACTTATAGGATAAACACCAAAACCAAAAGTAAAAGGAACATTTAATAGTGACAATAAGCCCAAGGCAGCAATACCAAATTTCTAAATGCCGCAGAAGGAAAAATTAGACATTTTTGTTATCATTATGTTATTTACATATTTCTTTACATGTTTGTAATACCTATGTGCACGAATGTGGGCGAGTACACACAAACAGAAGTCGGAAGAGTGCCTCTGGCATCTTCTCCTAAGACTTTCTGCCTATTCCACTGAGACAGGGTCTCTTCCTAAACTTGGGCCTCGTTTCTCAGCTAGTCTGGAAGCCTGTAAACCCCAGCTGTTCTCCTGTCTCCACCTTACTCTGGGCTGGGGTGCAGGTGCTTGTTATGTGAGTGCTGGGGTCCAAATGCTGGTCTTCAGGAGTGTGGAGCAAGCCCTAATAACTGCTGAGCTGCTCACCCCTGGTGCTTTCCTAAGAAGAACTTAAATGTCAGTTGCTGACAAAACCAACACCCCTCTCACGTGTTAGTCAGATCAAGAATTCTGTCGTAGGCCAGGCAGCTGTGGCTCTGACTGAAGGACAAGCACCTTGATCTGGTTTTGCAGGTTTCTTTGTTGAGAATGCTGCAGGCATTTACGGAATGTCATGTTCCAGCTACCAAGTGCCTGACTCACAGTTCTACCAATCTGACCTTTAGGTTAATTAATGCAACAAATCCTTCTTGCTGTTGGACTACACAAATTGATTTGATTGATATTTCCAATTTTAAGGTCCTCAGAGAACATGATCATTGGAGTAACGTTTACAGTACTAAAACAGAACTTCATTGAGAATCTATGAGTAAGCTTTGAACACAAGAGCAAAGCAGGGTGTGGCAGCCATCCAAAAGTATTTGCCGCCATCTGCTGGCCCAACTGCAGAACTACAGTAACAAGTACTGGGTGGAGTCAGGAAAGAGGACTCTGTTAGAGAGTGGCTTCCAGGCCAAGCTGATGCAAATTCTGAGGGCTGAAAAGGCCTAAATGAAGAAAGCAATCCAACTAAGGCGGTCAGCATTTCTCAGTTGCCATGAAAGACCACAGACAAGAGTTCTTTACATTTTCTGGGTTCTTTCTTTTTTTCCTGACATATCTTTAAAATCTGGTTTTTTGTCTTCAGTGGCTCAGTATCAATTCAGACATATAGGGGGCTCTCCAAACATCGGTTTTTATCATTTCTAAAACCAGAAATAACCAACTTTCCGAGTTCTTACAGCCTATGTGTCTCGCGGGGAGGGGGTAGGGAAGCAGGTCAAATCTAGGACATCAGGAGGCTAGCAGGGCAACCGGTCCACATGCTAGGGAATCGGGAGGCTAGCAGGACAACCGGTCCACATGCTGGGACATCAGGAGGCTAGCAGGATAACCGGTCCACATGCTAGGGAATCGGGAGGCTAGCAGGACAACCGGTCCACATGCTGGGACATCAGGAGGCTAGCAGGGCAACCGGTCCACATGCTGGGACATCAGGAGGCTAGCAAGACAACCGGTCCACATGCTGGGACATCAGGAGGCTAGCAGGACAACCGGTCCACATGCTTTCCCTCATAGTCCACTGGAGCTCAAAGACACAGCACCGTGTTCTCAGATCACCATTGAGACTGGCCACTCTTCTGAAGGTTGTCGAGTGTGCTGAATGCAAGAGTAGAAAGGTCTAGGCAGTGTTGTACAAAGGAGTTGGTGCTTTGCTCCTTTTCTGCCCATGGCGGCCAGAGGCTTCTCTTTGAACTTTAGTACCATCGGTTATGCTTCTCCTGGCAAGACTAGCAAGCTGCTCTGAGTGCTGAGGAAATGCGCACGTGCACACACACACACACATACACACACACACAGATTTTAGTTGGTCCTTTTTATGCAATAAAATGTAATAGAAGTTATACTTGCCCATGAAAACTAGCATAACAATCATTTCAGACCAAAGGTTTGGTTGCCAACCTCTTACCCTATGGCTTCAATATTTCTGATACAACAGTAAACACTATGCTTATTTGTTTCTTTCGTCAATCATTTATACATCCAGGCTGCAGTTCTGCCACACGCCAGGCATGGCATATGCATCATAGACCTCCAGCAACAAACAGGACGGGTGAAGCTCCCATCCAATAGAGAGTTCAGTCAGAGCCAAACAGAAATGGAAGCCACAAGGAAGGACAAGGGAATCAAGAGAGAGAGATGTAAAGAATCTTGTGAACTCCTGGGGGCCATGTAACCCCTGCACATTCACTATATGTGTGTGTGTGTGTGTGTGTGTGTGTGTGTGTGTATCTCCCCTGTACATACAAACTCATACACTAAATATATATAAAACACTTGTACATACACACACACTACCTATATATAAAACCTCTGTACACACACAATATATATACCCTGTACACACACTATATATACATACATCCCTGTACACATACATTATATAAACATATATATAAAGCCCTGTACACACACACACTATATATATATATAAAATCCCTGTACACACAAACACACACCATATATATACACACACAAACCCTGTGCCCCCCACACACTATATATATACATATATATATATATATATATATATATATATAAACCCTGTACACACACACACTATATAAACACTGCACATACACCATATACACCCATTGCCCCTTAAGGATGTGCCCATGTGGATATGAAATCATTGTTAGGAAAGAGAGATCATTGTAAAACTCTGAATTCTCAGTAAAAGAAATAACCCCTGAGCTAGATTTGTGGGTGGGAGAAATAAGGCAGTAATTTTTCTAAGCATTAGTGTTGTGACACAAAATGTCTATTAGGTAAGTTCCTGTATCTGTTAGAGAAGCCACTTGGTTTTCAATGAGGGACAAACACGTAACAGACATCACGGATTGCAGTGTTTAAAAGGGAGAAGTAGCTATTACTGACAAACAGTAAATCATACAGCAGGCTAATGGAGCCTGTTCTAAGCTTGGCCTTTGTTTTCCGTTTTTAAAATAGTGCTGAGGAATGAGCACATGCTAGGCAAGTGTGCCAACACCGAACTACACCCCCAGCTTGTTTGGTCCCTCTTACTTTTGAGACAAGGTTTCATTTTGTTTCTCAAGCAGATCTCAACCTGGTGATCCTCGCTCAGCCTCCTTAGGAGCTAAGGTTGCACACCTGAGCCGCAGGGCCGCCAGTTTAGCAGTTTTCAAGCACCTGCAGCTGGATGTGCTCGCCCGTAATCTCAGCTACTGTGAAGGCTGAGGTTGGAGGGTCATGAGTTCAAGTCCAGTCTGGGCTTCAGAACGGCACCCCTTGCTTCCTGGTCCACAACCGCTGCCAGTAATTTTTGTCATCATCTCAGCAAATCATATTTGTCAATGTTTTCCTTTAAGTTTTCTTGAAAGGTGCTTTAGAATCTTAATGAATTGAAATCTATTAATTGCCTTCAAATCTGCTTCTATGTAGCATCCTCAGATCCAGAAGGAATCTCAGTATATCAAATACCTCTGCTGTGATGATGCAAGAACTCTCCGACAGTGGGTTATGGGGATAAGGATCGCCAAGGTGAGAGTGCACTCAGCTTCACAAGACCGTGGGTTAGCCAACAAGCTTGCTTCCTAGGGCCAGCATTTGCCACTCCTGGGTACAGATGCTCTCTCCTCTGTTTGTTTTTGTGCCCCTTGGTAGTAGAATCACTCACCTACTGTTGTATAGGATTGACTGTACAAACACGCATCTGGCCAGTGGCCTAAGAATGAGAGTTGACTTCCAAACAGACTTTTCAGATTCACAGAGGGAATTGCAAACATGGCGTGCAATAAAGAAACTCGAGACTGTGTACCTTAATGGTAGAGCACTTGCCTAGCCTGTGTGAGGCCAAATTTGGTCCCACCATAAAAAGGAAGCAAGGATAGGAAGGTGCTAACTCTATGAAATAGCTACATTAAGACTTGTGATTAGAATTTTGTGGCTATCCCTATCCTCTGATGTGTAAATGGGAGAATTCGCTATTTCTGCTAGTCTAGAAACTTATTTAACTTGTGAAAAAGTAATCAACAAACTATGCATGCCCCCCCCCCAAAAAGGAACTTGAATCAGCAGAATAATGGTACTTTTTTTTCTCTCAATATATATCTTGCTGTTGAATGCAAACTTTTGACATAAATGGAATTATTTTCTCCACTCTGTTCCCTCCCTAGTATGGAAAGACCCTCTATGACAACTACCAGAGGGCTGTAGCAAGAGCTGGACTTGCCTCTCGGTGGACAAACCTGGGGACTGCTGGGGCAGCAACGCCAGCTCAGACTACTACAGGTAAAAGTCGAGAAGAGATTCACATGCACACACCAAGCTCAGAGTTCATGTCTATCATCAAATACACTGTGCCAAAGCAAACGCTGGGGTATTTCCGAGCTGGCAAAGTAAGTGGGTAAAATGTTTTCTGTACAAGCCAGAGAGCCTGAGTTCAGATCCTCAGCACCCATGTAAAAGCCAGATGAGGTGACACAAATCTATGACCCTAGGCACTAGGGGGCAGAGATAGGTGGATCTAGGGACCTTGCCAGGCATCCAGTCTAGTCAGTCGGTGAGCTCCAAGATCAGTGAGCCCCTATCTCAATCAGTGAAGAAGTAATTAAGGAAGACATCCTGCTATCAACTTCTGGTCTCCACACATGCCTGCATACATGAGCACACACATGTGCATACATACAAAGAACAGAGAGAAAGAGATGGGGTGAATAAGATAGAATAAAACAAAATAAAAGAAAAGCAAAATAAACTTTGTAGGCACCGTTTGGAATCTATGCGCTCCACGTGTATCTCATTACAAGTGACTTTTCACAAGGCTCCGGCCACTTTTCACAATAGACCCATACGTAAGATGTTGATCTTGATTTTAAGGTGATGTGTCTTATCAAAATAGAAATATCATATTTGTGCAAGGCTCATTAGTACCCAGCAGAAAACTCAGACCAGATATGGGGCCAGGCCCTGCTGTCTTCCCTAGAGTCTCGTACCCAAGGCTGAGCATCACATTTTAAGGTAACACAACCTTGGTTTGTCTGTGTTTTTGACAAGACTGGGCCCCTAAGATAAGGGTACCTAACGAGCTGGCTGCTTTACATGTAGAGTGCCCTTTGGTATCTGTGACAGAGTCTGTGAACCCCGTGAGCACACTACAAGAACATGGCTGCTGTACTGTATTGTTTAGAAACAGTGACAAAGAAAACCCTGCAAATGTTCACTAAAGTCACTTATTTTTCAAATGCTTTTGGTCAATGGTTGATTGGATCCTGGATACAGAACCCTATTTTGGAAGAGCTCCACAGCGTGGAGAGTCCGATCCTGTTTCCCAGCTGAGCCAACCGAATGGGGCCGGTCTTCCCTGGTATAGATAGGAACTAGTGTCTGCTAGAAAGGCGGCACGCGAAGCAAGCACTTACTGATAATGAATGTCACCTTAAAACAAATTTTGTATGCATGTAATTTTACCAGTTATTGGAGATCAGATAAAATTTACAAACTAATGAAATATGGATGTGTTTATTTAATTTTTACATAGAGAATCAAATCTTGGCTGGATATTTGATACTGCAAGGCATAGGACATCTTCAATGTTTCTTAGAGTGGATCTATATTCTGATTTTATTAACGTTAGTGCTGAGAATGCCACTTTGCACAAATACATAGTAAAAAAAATGGTGGGAGTATGTTTAGGATTATTTCAGAAATCATTGGAAATTGTATCCTAATAATCATTTCATGAAACAAGTTAGCAACTCAAACAGCAATTTTTAATATTAATTTTTCTTTATTCCTGAGAATTTTATATGTGTATACAGTGAAACCTGGTCCTATCCATGTCCCATCTCCCCAGTGAAGCCCCCTCTCAATTCATGTATTCTTTCTTTTTTTAATAACACACTAAATTTGCCAGGCAGTGGTGGCACACACCTTTAATCCCAGCACTCAGGAGGAAGAGGCAGGTGGATCTCTGTGAGTTCTAGGCCAGCCTGGTTTACAAGAGCTAGTTCCAGGACAGCCAGGACTAATTCACAAAGAAACCCTGTCTCAAGAAAGAAAGAAAGAAAGAAAGAAAGAAAGAAAGAAAGAAAGAAAGAAAGAAAGAAAGAAAGAAAGAAAGAAAGAAAGAAAGAAAGAAAGAAAGAAAAAAGGAAGGAAGGAAGAAAGATCACTAAATCCAATTAGTACTGTCTTTATGTGCTTGGATGTAGGAATATCCACTAGTTCTTGGAAAAACACATTTTTAATACAGAATTCTCCCTCCCTGCCCCAATAGCTCGTCAGGAAATAAGGCACAGGAACACCTCCCCCATCCACAGGGGCTCTTGGTGTGAATCATGAGCACAATACTCATGCCACATCTAGAAGACAGCATTTTATAGCACTCTCCCCCATCATCCAGCTCTGATATTCTTTTTTCCTTTTCATTTATTTTATGTGTGTTGATGTGAAGGTGTCAGATCCCCTGGAACTGGAGTTACAGACATTTGTGAGCCGCCATGTGGATACCGGGAATTGAACCTGGGTCTTTTGGAAGAGCTGCCAGGGCTCTTAACTACTGAGCCATCTTCCTGACCCTAAACTCTGGCATTCATTACCCCTCCTCTTCCGCAGTATTCCCTGAACCTTCGTAGGGAGGAAGGGCAACAAAGATGTCCCAATTAGGGCTGAACACTCTAAGTCTCTGCCTTTATCAGGTATACATCTGCATCAACTGCTGACCATTGCAAAATCTTGGTGTTTACTGAGAGCCTTCTAATTTTTGATTAACACGTCCTCACACATACAAAGCACATTCTTAAGCACAGAGATATATCCCAAAGTGGACCTGAGATTTTTCATAAGGCTTTGTGAAATGCTTGTGTTTCCTTTTTGCTTTATGAAGCAAGGTGTGTTGTGTTTGCAGATTTTACTTCAATAACTCTAAAACTGACTTTTCTGTTCTTTCTACTTCCCCTCAGGACTTAAAACAGGCACTAGCCAACCCAATGGCCAGGTTCCCCGGGCTGCACCTTCTGCTGGTGTTGCTCTCCAAGTGGCCCAGACACAGATTGAAATAACTAAGGTAAATCACAGACGCACTCAAAGCCTGCGAGCTGGGACCCATAAACCCATAAAACCCTGCCCTGACTATGAGCAGCTCCTGGGACCTTTTCCTTTTAAAAACCCAAATAAAGTTCTAACAACTTAAATTTCATTTAAGGAAATGGCTTCATATTTTATCTTTAAGCTAGAGGTGAAAGTTAAAAATCAACTGTTATTCACGCCACTTTGTGACGTCCTAAGTATATTTGTTAATTGCAGTTATTATGACAGAGGGATTTCTTCTTGCAGTTGCTTTCATGTTCACTCAGCCGTTGGGATTTTCAATTATTTTGCTAATGAGTCAGAGCAGTTGAAAGTTAGTCAGAAGCCCTATATGAAGTGCCAAGTGAACCCCAAAACCAAATCAGAAGATTCTTAAAAGGGGCCCAGTTATAAAATGTGCACTTTCTATTTTCCTGTTAATGATTTGAATCCATGCTCAGAGTGACGGAGAAGAAAATACACATAAGATAATAAGAGTGGGGGTCAGGTCAGTGGCACAGCACTTGTCCAGCATGTGTGCAGGTATGACGCCCTGGGTTCCATCACCAGCACTGGAAAGAGAGAGAGATAGAAGATAGACAGATAGATAGATAGATAGATAGATAGATAGATAGATAGATAGATAGATAGATAGATAGATAGGAAGGCTGTATAGGATAATATATAACTTATTTCTCCAAAAGAGATTAATGATGATTAATTTAAATCTATATAAAAGCCAAAGATGATTGTAATTTAGTTACTAATTCAATTCATATGTCTCAGGTGACTAAATTCTACTGAGCATTTCTTGTGATTCTTTAGGTAGCTGTGGCTCTCTCCTGCCACCCACATGCTACAGTCTGTTTCACTAATTTACTTCGCTCACCCCTTCAGTGGTAGACATGAGTACTGAGGTTTACTGAAAGCCTTAGCGTTATTTAAAGCTATTTCAGACTTTTCAAAGCTGTTTCTCTAATCTCTGCAAACCTGACAGTATACCATGCAGTGTTCTTTCTGTTTACATTTTCATTATTTCTGTAACATTAGTTGAAAAGAGGTATTTTTAAAAGCCAAAGAAATAAAAGAACCCCAAAAGAGAAATCATTTCTATGTCAATAGCAATACCCAAGCTGCCTGATCCAAAATTTTTAAGAAATATATCACAAGTTAATTAGCTTAGCATGCAAAGTAAATAATTGAAACTCATTGGAAAGTAGAAAAAATATCTAAATTTAATCTTCAGTGGTTCAGGCTGCTAAGCAGAGAAAAAACTAAAACAGAAGCTGATAAACTGTAAATTGGAGTGATGATGGTTTTCCCTAAAACATAATCATTTAATTTGGCACCTGAAATTGCTAGAGATGTTGAATTTACATAAATGCATTGTTGTTATCGTTGTCAAGCCTTCTAGGGACAGAACTGGATGCTCTAGAATCTAGAGAGACTTAAGCCAAATTAGGTGTTCGGACCTCTACAAACAGCACATACATCATGGTTTTACTTTAAGAAATCATCAAGGGCTTATCTCCCTTGGTTTCATTATAACCCAAGGCAGATACTGTTCAATTTCTACCTGACTTTTACTGCCCTCCCCGACAGGATAAAAAGGGAAAAGTAAAGAGTTTAGACCAGGTGTCCCGCTTCCTGCTACTCCCTTTTGAAAACGTCTATGGTTGTGGGTAGGGCTTATTCTTGGCTCTCCTTTGAAGTCCACAGTTGGGAAACCAGAAGCTTTGTTCTGGGAACAGTAATGGGTAGAAATAGCATCCACAATCAAGGAAACAATGGAACATGCTCTTTACCAGGAAGAGATTCTTCATGGCTGGTTTGTAAACACCTAGACAGAATTCTTTCTCTTAGCTTCTTCACTTCTATGTTCTTCATTCTAACCAAACAGGATATTTAAGCAAGGAGTTTTTTATATCATATTCTTTATTTGTTGTTTGAGAATTCCATCTATGCACACATGTATTTCGAGCACATTTATCCTCAATTTCCCCACTCCAGCTCCTCCCGGATACCCCCTCACCTCCATACATACTTCCCTCCCAACTGTGTTCTCTTTTTTCTTATAACCCACTGAGTCCAATGTTGCCTATATACTCATGGGTTTAGGGCCATACTCTGGGTCATGGTCAATCTACCAAGGACCATATCCCTAAAAAAAAAAAAATTGACTCTTCCTGCCCCTAGTAGCCATCAACTGTCAGCAGATCCTCAGGTAGGGGGGGAGCTCGTACGCAGGTCCCAACTGTGCTGGAATGTCAGCTAGCTTGATATCGTGCAGGTCAAGGTCCAGAACACACTTTCAGCCTTGTCTTCCCCAACCTCTGGCTTTTACAGTCTTTCTGTCCCCTCTTGGGCAAGGGAACTGAGCCTTGGGGACAGGGCGTGTCCCGTTGGTGTTCCATTTATGACTGAGCACCCCACTGACACTTGTCCTCTGCTCCCCAACAGTGTGAGTCTCTCTATTAACTGTTGTCTGCCGCACAAAGACGTTTCTCTGATGGGGACTGAGAGCCGCACTAACCTAAGGAGACAGCGATAAATGTTTAGAAGGCAGCTTAATACTATGTCCATTTAGCAAAAATGGTAGTAGCAGGGTTTACCTCTAGAGTCTGTGAGCTCTCCACTCACAACTTCTTGGCCAGATTTTAAACCAAGAGGCTTTGTGAAGACTCTGAGATGCCCCTTAATTACCTCTATGCCACCAAAGGTGTGCCACAGGGGCAGAGTAGATACACACACATGCACGCACGCACACACACTCCTAAAATTGTGTTCCTTTATATGACCAGTACATTGATGGATTGTCTTAGGTCTTGAGTAGGAAGTCTTAGGGAACCATCTGGCTTCCAGTTTGAGTTGCCTGGAGATGTGCTCTTTTTGGAGATAAAACTGAGGGAACCCCACAAGGAGTTAGGATTCATTAATACTTTAGAGAAACAATCAGCTTCTGCGTAGGACTTGCCTGATCTAAAGATAGTAAACACTTCCTAGAGTCAATGTGGCGGAGATGCCCACAGAGAGTGGTGGTTGGGGGTTCACATATAATGGTGTCAAAGGCATCAGCTATCAATCCTGTACCTGGAGCAAAGGTGAGCTCGTGAGCACACTCAGCCCCAGTGTGGGAGGGAATGGGGCAATCCCTCTCAGCATCAATGTCAAATACGGATGTATTGTCAAGAATCATGAAAACTTTGCTGTCACTTTCTTGAAGGAGGAGAAGCAAGGCTTGGATAACCACTACCCAGCAGCAACCAAGGAGAACCATGGCCCGAAGTCCAGCCTGCCACCACCCCCTCCACTAAGACGATCTTCCCACCCCTGTGGCAGCCCCGCCTTACCACCCAAGTCCAAGGGCCCTGGCAACTGCTCTTTCCCTGCCCCGCCCGAGGACTTCCTGCCGCCGCCCCCACCACCTCCGCCCGAGGAGGACAGCGACAGCGAGTTACCCCCACCACCACCAGGCTTCCTAGAGGAGCCACCGGACTTCATTCCACCGCCCCCACGGGCTGCGGCTGTTGAAGGCTCTGCATTGCCACCACCGCCACCACCCCCGCCCTGTGTCTCCCAGGAGACGACCAAGTCATCTCCAATGCCCCCCAAGAAGCCCCCAATGCCCCCCAAGAGACAAGAGAACCAAGGACTCCCCGGTGCATCAGGGAGCAGCGAGCAAGATTTCATGTCAGACCTCATGAAAGCTTTGCAAAAGAAAAGAGGCAACGTGCCCTAGGGATATCTGTTAGCACCTGGGGTCGTTTATAACTCCATCCATGTTTTGGTAATCTATTGCCATGGCATCTTGATCATTGTAGTAAAATGTTTTCCTACTAAAAATCTATAAAACTCTTCACTGTTGTAAATACTATGTTCACATCCGTTAAAGTAGTGAAGGATTTCAGACTAATTGTATACATCCAAGCACACACGTCCATCCTGTGTGCTTCTACCTGAATGGATTTCATCTTGCAGTCCAGGCTCACTGAAATGATATTCTAGGTTTGTTTTATTGTATTCAGAAGGCTCAAATTTTAAAAATTAAAGTTTATTTGAAAACAGTATTTCTAGAAATAGTCTGTAAGATTTGTATGGTGTCAACACTATTTGACTTTCTAAAAGATTTAAGCTCCTATGCCTTCTTAAGTCTTGTTGATTTATTTTCCTTCTCAGTGCCTATGACCTTCAGAAAAAGCAAAAGAGGGAAAAGAAAGAAAAAGAAAGCAGATCTTCATTTCTTTTATATGCCTCGGTTGAGTCCATCTCTGACCCTAATATTGGTTTTATGTGTGGGTGTGTGGGTTGGTTGGTGGGTTCTGAAGTGCTGTGAAGGAATGCAGGAGTGCCTGCCCATAGGCAAATGCGTATCACTGAGCTACAAACCCCTACTCTACTTTTTGCATTTTGGGGTTTTGGTTTTTTTGTTTGAACCATGACCACATACACACACACACACACACACACACATACCACATCACACACATGCACATGTGCCTGGTCATGGTTCAAACTTAAAAAAACAAAAACCAAATTGGGAGCATGGGAACCTTGGGGGAGGATTGAAGTGGGGAGGGGAGAGGCAGGCAGGGAAGCAGAGAAAAATGGAGAGCTCAACAAATATCAATTTAAAAATGTAAAAAAAAAAAAGTAAAGAAAAACCAAAAAGTGAAAGTTAAGCAAGAAGGCAGAGGTAGGGGACTTCCAGGAAGGTGACCTCAAATGTTCTTAAGGAAGTATTTGAAATTGAAGATAAACAAACACTTTACTTCAAATCTCACCCCACATATATCAATTCATTCTGGTTTAAGTTTTGTGACTTTATATCAGTGCTGTAAAATCATAATTTATTGGCCCCAGGCAAAGCCCAGACATTATTTATCCAGATTCCTTGGACAATACCAACAGGCATGATGGCATAATTTTATTAAAGACTAGTTCTGAGATTTAGAGTTTGGTAAGAAGTGATGAATGTCTGTGGCCACAGAGAGGTCCAGATTTCTTAAACCTGACAGATTAATGAAGCCATTACAAAGAGCTCAAGACAAAAGATCTTTCATAAGGACTGTAATCTGGACTTACAAATATGAATCCCCTGGAACCAGGGGTGGTGGTGTATGTTTGTAATCAAATTGGAGGCCAGTCCTGGCTATGAAGCAGACCCTGACTCAAAATAAAAACAGAGCAACAAATACAATCTCTTAAATTCTACAGAACTTTTCTTTTTTTTTGTTTTTGTTTTATTTTGTTTTTTTGTTTGTTTGTTTGTTTGTTTTGTTTTTCGAAACAGAGTTTCTCTGTGGCTTTGGAGCCTGTCCTGGAACTAGCTCTTGTATACCAGGCTGGCCTCGAACTCACAGAGATCTGCCTGCCTCTGCCTCCCAACTGCTGGGATTAAAGGCATGCGCCACCACCACCCGGCCACCAGATCTTATCTTTATCAGAGAAAGGACTACAAAAGCTCAAAGTGACCTTGATGCTCTCAAATTTTAACCCATGATACATATCTTAGAAGAGCTACTGAAAAGAATATCAGTATGGTTATAGCAGACCAAAGCACTGGCACATTAGGACTCCCCAACTCTCTTCCCTTGTCTGTTTTGCCTTCCTGTGTGAGCACAAATTCAATACTGAAGTCTTATGGTCTGAAAACCTAAAAACCTGGGATGCTTTCGGTGAACACCAAACAGACGTTTGCCTTTTATAGTCATAAGCACCACCAGGCAGTGACTACTGCAGTTTCTGCTCAGTGGAGCAGAACTTCTTTGTTTGGCTGAGAAGTTGCTTCACAAGAAGACAGATGAAGTCTAGAGAAGTGTTTGGGTGAGGAATATTCAAAAGCCAGGGATAAAGACAATGGTACTAATCTTGATTTATAAAACCTTTGTCATCAGGACCAATACCCATGTAATAGACTGTAATTTAAAACACAGCATTTGAACCAGGCATGATGGCACACGTCTCTACTCCCAGCACTTGGGAGGCAGAGACATTTGGATCTCTGTTCGAGGTGAGTCTGTTCTACATAATGAGTTCCAGGACAGTCAAGGCTACATAGATCTTTTCTCAAAGAAACAAAACAAAAAGAAAAAACAATAAACAAACAAGAAAGCCAGCATTTGATAGTTTATAAGACATATGGTTTAATCTGACGCATGATAGAATCTGAAACGAGTTTTTTCATTCTTTTATTCTCTCTGTCTGGCTTGATCTCTCTGACTCTCTCCTGTGCGTGCGTGCGTGTGTGTGTGTGTGTGTGTGTGTGTGTGTGTGTGTGTATGTATGTGTGTGAACATGGGGACCCATAGAAGTCAGAAGACAGTATTGGATCCCCAGGAGCCAGAATTCAGTCATTGGCAGTCATGAGCCACCCAGTGTTGGTGCTGGGAACCAAATTCCTTTTCAGAACAGGAATTGTTCTTAATCACTGAGTCATCTTTCCAGGCCCTAAAATAGGACTTTTACAATAAGTCTTCAAAGAGCAAAATACACATTCAAGCCTCTGCTACATGCGTCTGAAGGGGAACGCACTAGATGAAGGGGAACGTGAATAAAGTAACACCACACTAACTCCAAATAGAGTATAATAAGGGGTTCTTTATTTAAGGGAAGACTCACAGATCACAATGGGGAACAGGAACAGAATCCAGCATCCAGGTGTGAGAGTGGAGAGAGAGAGAGAACAGGCAAGCCCACACCTTTTTGGTACCTAAGGACGGGCCCAACCTAGTCCAGCCTTTCAAAGGCCATTGGCTGAAAGAGGTTCCCCATCACCACCCTATTTTGTCTAAATAAGAGAGTTCCAAACCCAATACAAAACTATATACAATAAAAACAGATATCAAGTATAAAAATTAGAATTACAACCAGCATAAAAAATATTAAGCAAGAAACATATGCTAAATGTTTCAATAATTATTCTATCCAAAGGAGTCTAAGTCTTGTAATAGAAATGTATTGGCAAAATAATAAAAAAAAAAGTAACTATGGCTATCTAGTCTTTAACCCCATCCAAGACCTGAGAAGGGAGATAATATTACTTGAGTAGGCAGAAGTGCAATCAAGCAGCTTCCAAAATGTGCAGTAGATGGCTATCTGGACAATCACCCAAAGTCTCATTTGCAAGGTTGGAGCAATCCACTTTTGCTAAGGTCTAAAGTAACTGACAGACCATTTTCAGAGGTAGGAAGATTTTCAAAACCGTCTTACCCTATCTTGGCAAGGTTTGGCAGTCTTTTTCTTGTATCAGTCCGGACACCATACATTTTGTCAGTGGTCGAAGCATGGGCAGTTCCTTGCCCAAAGGCCAGTTTTGCCAAGAAGAAAACAAGCTCCGGGTGGAGTGTCTTCGGTGCTCAACATTCTCTCAGAAATAGATTGGTGCTGCCAGGAGCAATCATGTCTCACGTCAATGGAACCCTAAGTTATTTAAATGCCATATTCTACAGTTCTTTGGATTTGGTTGAAGATTACCTATCTATGCAGAATACAATCTCTGTGTATCTAAAAAACCTAATTAGTGTGACAAACATGGATGACTATTGACCTATAATTCTTAATGCCTATATAGCTCAAAGACTAAGACTTCATATTAGAATATTAAACAATCTTTAAACAATTGTGCAGCAAATGAAGATAATGGCCTCAAAATGTAAACAATGTATAAGTATCTTAATCAGAGGTACGAATGTATAATGCAATATGATAAATGTATCCTAAAATTGTATCAATATACAAAATATCTTAAACAGAGGTTGAAACATGCATGCATACAATATGACAAAATAATTTTGCATAGTTGTACAAATATTGTAAACAGAAATAGGATGAGTTCACATCAAGATCATTGACGTACCAACAGGCAGCACTAATTGGATTTAGAGGGTTCTTCTGTTTCGTTTTATTGAATTTTTTTTTCGAGACAAGGTTTCTCTGTGTAGTTTTAGAGCCTGTACTGGAAGTAGCTCTGTAGATCAGGCTGGCCTTGAACTCACAGAGATCCCCCTGTCTCTGCCTTTCAAGTGGTAGGATTAAAGGCACATGCCACCACCTCCTGGCAGATTTAGATGGTTGTTAATAGAAAAAAAAGGAAGGAAAGAAAGAAAGAAGGAAAGAAAAGGAAGAAAGTAAAGGTGTGAAAGGGGGTATGTTGGGGCGCCTGGGGGATGGGAGGAGAGTTGGGAGTGTGTGTGATTAAGATACGCTGTCTGCATGTATGAAATTATCAAAGAATAAATAGAAGATATTCTATTTTAAAATTCCCAACAAGGAAGGAAGAGAGGCTCCTGATGCCCCACCCCTGGCCGAGGAGTTAATGGAAGTTGGTTGTTGTTGAAGGAGAGTCATTTTTCCTTGAGGGTGGGTGACATTGGTAGGCTGCCCAATGCTGATAGCCCAGTGCATGACCTGACACCTGGGTGCATACACATAGTAGAAATGGATTCAGTGGGTCATTTTAAAACAAAAACAAAACAGAAGACACGATGTAGGGAGACAGGACTGTTGGAAGGAGGTCGGCCCATGAAGTATTGTATATACTATGAACTTTTCAAAGAACAAAAAGATAAACCAAAGTATATGCTGTTTAGGACAAGACTAATAAAATGATAAATTAATTTTCAAAGGCTATAATAAAAACCAAAGGTAACATCTATAACCTGAATACAGTCACTCACTAGAATATCAGTGCTTATTCACTGTTTAGAAGTGTGGGGGGTACTGGATATGATAGTATATCATAGCACTGTGGGAAACCCTGCCCTTGTTTCAGTTGAGTTTTGGGGGCTCTTGTGGGTAGTGCCTGGCATAACTATATGTCAAAAAAATGCCTAAAAGAATTGCTACAAGGATGTTAGGAATGAAAATCTTGCAGAATGGGACATGAACTTACTTTTCTACTCATAATTATTTATCACTTCATGACTTTATAATTTAAAACTTTTCAGTAGCTCAACAAAGTTCTAAATATAATATATACTCCTACATATAGCAGTACAGATGACTTTGTCTATTCAAAACATTTTTTATTTATTTAATTAGTTTTGTTTTGTTTTTCAGGACAGTGATTCTGTGTGTAACAGTCCTGGCTATCCTATTAATTCACTCTGTAGACCAGGCTGGCCTCGAACTCACAGAGATCCACCTGCCTCTGCCTCCAGAGTGCTGGGATTAAAGGCTTGTGCCACCACCACCCAGCTCAAAACAATTTTAAACATTAAAAAAAACCCGTCTCTGCTGCTTGCTTAAAACAAACTCATAAATTAAGAATAGTAAGATTATCAGCAGGATTTCCTGTTGTTGTTTGGGCTTTTTTGAGATAGGGTCTCTACTGTAGAACCCAGGCTAACCTTGGCTTCATAACCTTCCTGCCTCTGTCTCCTGAGCGCTGATAATATAGGCATGTTCCATAATACCCAGGAAGCATTTCCTTAAATACACAAAAGTTTGGTATTTTATTTAAACAAATTAATCTTTCCTTCTCATCAGAAGAATGAAATATTAACAAAAGCCATGAGGTTTTGAAGCTGTAGGCTGTGGCAGATCAGAGACCACAGTTGAAAAAAATTCTAAATTTTTACAAAAGTTATAATTGTCATGTTTTCAGAAGTTTAAATGTTAGAATCCCCGAATACTGTACAGTATAGCTTTTAAGAATATGCGAATCATCTTCAAAGTGAGTGAAGCAGTTGGAGAGATGGCTAAATAGTTAAGCTGCCTCGCTGCCTGCCCTTCCAGACGACCTGGGTTCGGTTGCCAGCGCCCACATCAGGGGCCCACAGGCATGATTAACTCCAGCACCCGGAGACCTAATGCCCTCTTCTGTCTTCTGTGGGCACAGAGGATCAAAAGAAGATTAAAGGAATAGAAATAAGTATACTGAAGAAAATGGATAAAAGCAAAATTATTCAACCTAAAGCAGTATATGACAGGGTCAGTTATACTATTATGATCGGCATTTTTTCATGTCCAGTTAAGAAAAGTGAAAGAAGTAGAATCCATGAGGGAGTTAAACCAAAGTGAACTACGATTCTTTTTTTTTCAGTAAAGGTTAAAAAGAAGAGAAAGGGTTATGAAGATCAAAACCTTCCCCACAGAACTAGAAATATTTTCCCTATTCCAAACTACTTCTGCATTAAAAACCTACATACCTAGCATGTTATCAGAGACTTGCCTCTCAATTTCCTGATGCATTTCTGGGAAACTCATCCCTGGAATTAGAGAAATTACCTGGAAGACTGCATGTCAGAATCCCGAGGTAGAACGTAGCAGCCCCACCACAGAGACATTCTCTGACTGGACAAAGGAATGCTGCTCTGTGGGAAATACAATTTTAAAGATTTCCACTTGGAAGCCAAAGAGATAGATCCAAAAGAAGAGGCAC
Source organism: Ondatra zibethicus (assembly GCA_004026605.1). NCBI lineage: Eukaryota > Metazoa > Chordata > Mammalia > Rodentia > Cricetidae > Ondatra > Ondatra zibethicus. The sequence goes on along the minus strand of PVIU01000771.1, from coordinate 101,517 downwards.
TTGCTGTCAAACCAACAACCTGAGTTCGGTCCCCAGGTCCCACATGGCATAAAGAGAGAGCCAGCTCCCCCAAGTTGTCCTCTGACCGCCACATGCACACTGTCCACACATGTGCACATGGTAAAATAAATGGATTTAATACAGAAATGTTAAAATTTCATTTGTAACTAAAGCTACATCAATTATTATTAAGAATGTGAAGATATTACCACACTATATACCCAGAATACAGAGTCTTTTGATGGAACTCTTGTTTTCACCCTGTCCTCAAAAAAATATTTAGCTATTACATGGTTCAGGTTGACATTTAAAAGCAAAGCTATGATATGGGAAAACATGAAGCACCTGTTCACATAAATTCCAAGATGGGTAGCCTCTCCCATCCCCAAGCTGATCTGCCCACATCCAAAACTAAAGCCAAAAAGGGAAAGTTTATGTCAACTATTCTTAATAGCAGCTTTTATAGTTGGGATTATTTTGTCAAAATTGAGACTATAATATAGCATATTAGGACTGTAACAATAACAGAACAATGATGAAAATAAACTCAATCAATAGAACAGACGTGAAATTCAATTTTTAAAAGGCAGGCATGCCTGGCACCATGCCTGGCTCTGCCTTTCCAATTCTAGTAGCCTGAATGGACTTTGCTTCTTAGCCTACAGTACTTAGAAGAAACAAGGAATTAACTAAGCCAACAAACCAGAGCCTGATGTAATAATTATTGCATAACTGACAGAGCACTTTCCACACACTTCCTAGTTTAATGCTTGCATCAACCTTTAAACTTCACTGCCTGCTCCTGGAACATAGTCCTTGCAACCAGCACAGCCCCCGAAACCAACAGGGTCTTTCAGAGACGTCACAGAAAATCCAACCATTAGTCTACTTGGACTCTCTCCTTTTCTCTACTTCTAGTCCACTTCTTGAACTTGTCAAGACCTTGCTTCATTTCTACAATGCACCTTAATTGCTTACAGATTGCTACATCATCCACTACTCAGGACCTCAGCAAATCTAGATTTAATACATTTCCAGCCATTTTACAACTGTAGAATTATTCTGGCAAAATCATAATCTGTCTTTCTGAGACTACTAGGCTACTTGACTTTGGGCTAAATCTTTTTATAAATTCTCTAGAAATTTACAGAAATATTACTTTGTGTTATCCTGGCTTTTCTAGTTCCATTCTTAAAAGTTTAGTTTTCGTGGGGGTTGTGGCACACTCCTGTAATTCCAACACCTGGTAGTTCAAGGTAGAGAAATCAGGTGTTTAAGTATATCCTCTATAAGCTGACTTCAAGATCTACCTGGGACTTTATTTCAAAGTAAACACACACACACACACACACAGAGAGAGAGAGAGAGAGAGAGAGAGAGAGAGAGAGAGAGAGAGAGAGAGAGAATTAGATTAGTTGTTTATTGCTTTTGTAGTTCTGGGAATCAAACCCCAAGCCTTAGCAAGTGGCCTGTCACTGAGCTACATCCTATCTCACATTTAAAAAGCTCATTTCTAAGCTTATCACAGAAAGAAATGACAGCAGCTAATCATATGTTATAATGATGTTCTCCTAGGCACACCCTGTTAGTGTCTCAATATGCTAATAGCAGGGAAAATAATGCAAAATGATTTTACAGGAGAGCATATCCACCAGCCTTGGATCTCACCTGGTGGTTGCTCTATCAGTGAGTCCATGGAACAGAACTAAGCACTGTGTTTCTACCACTTACAAGCTGGATTAAGTCATCTGTTTCTGAGACAGATAGATACAAGTCCAAAATATCTCCCAGAATTTTCCTAAGGCATGAAAAAATCTTTTAATGGTGTTTTAAAACAGAGTAGTGGTGGAAGAAAACTGCAAGGATAAACCTCTTCCAAAAAGATAGTATTATTTCCTCATAAGGAATGTTACAGCTTGAACCTGCAATGTCACCACAGGGTCACATTTTGAGTACCTGTCTTGGGATCCTTTAGGTGGGGGCCTGAAGTAAGTTTCTAAGGGTGGGCTTTTGAGGCTTACGGTGCACACCCATAGTTCTTTCTACTCTGGGCTTTCTCTATGATGGAAAGAGACTATGTCATACCTCTTCGGGACTATCATGGACTGGAAACTTCTGAAACCATGAGTCAAGACAAGCTCTTTTTTCCATGAATTGTTTCTGCCAGTTATTTTTGTCACAGTGACAAAAATTAGGAATCACTATCACCTAGCTATAAACTGTGATCTGCAATAGTGACCTGCCTGCAGGATATACTGGTGCAGTCATGGCATGAATGTCATTGGAAGTAACCAACTTTCCTTTAAATTTCAGGTCCATTCCATGAGATGGAACTCACACTTGACACTACTAACTAGTCTAGATAAATCATGAGACCAGGGGAAAGCTTACTACTGTTATTCTGCTAGAGGAACACAGCAATAAAACAACCCCTATAGACACACTGCTGTACCCATAGATCAGTGCCTTGCTCAGCCCTCATCAGAGAAGCTTCTTTCCGTAGGTGGTGAAGAGATTCACAACTGGACAATATGAAGAGAGAGAGAGACTTCGGAGCTCTCAGTCTTAAGTGGGATGTCTTTACCAAATCCCTTCCTTCAAGACTAAGATATCTCTGCAGAAGAGGAGGTACAAAGATTTTTAAGAGCCAGAGAGGGTAGATGGCTCCAAGAAGCAGCATCTTCCAGAGAAAACAGGACTAATGCACATATGATCTCACAGAGACTGCGACAGCATGTACAAGACCTGCACAGGTTCAAACCAGACAAAATCTCATCATTGAGAAGGGGAAGTAGATACAAATTCCCATCCCTAACCAGTAAGCTATTTGTAATTGATACCTACTGGAATTTTTTGTCTTATTTATTTTGAATAATCTCTACACAAAAAATTCCTGGCAGAATTGTGGATTGTTATCCTTCCCCATGTGACTTTATTCCTGTTTCCCTAATTGGAAAAAAAAAGATGGCCAATAACAATATACTACTGGGCAGAGCATTGTCAAAAAAACCAATGAAAGTGTTTATTGCTACACTCTTTTTTTAAATTTATTTTTCTCTCCTTTATTGCATCTTGACTGTGGTAACCCCTCTCTCCTCTCCTCCCAGCACCCCCACCACACACACACACACACACACACACACACTTACCCTCTCTCCCAGATCCACTCCTCCTCCTTTCCCTTCAGACAAGGACAGGCCTCCCAGGGGTATCAACCAAATATGGTATGTCAAGTTATAATAAAACTAGGCACATCCTCTCATATTAAGGCTGGACTGGGCAACCTAATAGGAGGAAACGGTTCCCCAAAGCAGGCAAAACAGTCAGAGACAGCCCTTGCTCCCACTGTTAGGCATCCTGCAGGAACACCACGCTACACAACCATAACATATATGCAGAGAACATAGGTCAAACCCATAAAGGCTCCCTGATTGAGTCTCTGCGAGCCCCTAAGAGCCCTGGTAAATTGATTCTGTGGGCCATTTTCTTATGGTGTCTTGACCCCTCTGGTTCCTACAATCCTTCCTGATCCTCTTCCACAGAATTACCTGAGCTCCACCTAATGTTTGCCTCTGGGTTTCTTTATTGCTATTCTATTATCTTGGCAAAATCTACCTGTTGGGTTATTTCACTCATTCATTGATTCACTCATTCATTCCGTGTTAGAATGGAACCCAGGTCGTGTGCACGCTAGAAAAACACTACTACCTCTAGACAACCAACATGTATAACCTCCATTCTAAACACAGAAACCTAATATGAAAACAATGTGCTCAACTTTAGGGTTAGCATTCTTTAAGAGTGGAGCAAAACAAGAAAAAAAATATGATTCATAAAGTTGCAACTGGTTTATTTCTTCCTAAGAGTTAACATGGGAGCACAGTAAGTTTTTTTCAATCTCCTTGGGGTTGGCATTGCCCTTCATTGACTTATGAGCATGTATTATTTTTTCATGAAAGTGTTATAAGCCGGGCAGTGGTGGCGCACGCCTTTAATCCCAGCACTCGGGAGGCAGATATCTGAGTTCGAGGCCATCCTGATCTACAAGAGCTAGTTCCAGGGCAGGCACCAAAGCTACAGAGAAACCCTGTCACGGATCCCCAACCCCCCCCCCCGATGATGTTTCAACACAAGAATAAATTGAACAGCTAAGCCAACAAGGCAAACAATAACAACAAAACCCATGTTATGTCCTGGGCTGTTTCGTATGCATTAGCAAATAGCGTTGGGCATGGCAGATTATGTCAGTAATCTCAGCACCAGAAGGCTGAGGAAGAAGGATGGTGAATTTGAACCCAACCTGGTCTACATGGCGAATCCATATAAAGAAAAACATGTATTCTGTGTAGTTCATTACATCCAAGAGTGGGTCTCACATATCCCACTCACATATCCAGGTGTGAACAAAACTGCCAAACTATAGATCTTAACTCTCTAAGGCTTTCAGAACAGAGTCCAAAAGCCGAATGAAGAGGCCAGCGTAGGTTCTGTTTCACAATAACCTTCATCGTAGACTAATTACACAAAGTTGGCACTTCCGAGACGGAGTGCAAAAGTCGACCGAGAACTTGGCAGATTACGCGCGCGACGAGCGCTGCGGAAACCGTAGCCTCAGGGCTAGCAGGGAACCGGAACCCGATTTCTCCACACTTTGTCCCGAGTGGGACAACAGTTCGGACGCACATTTCTGGTTAAAAGCGGACGCGGCTCTGGGCCGGAGCGAGCAGCCGGAGAGTCATAACGAGCGGGAGACCGCGCTGCGGGACTGGAGGGGAGCTAGGTGCCACCGCTCGCTTCCGGTGCCCAGCTTCCGGCTCCGGGTCCGGGCCTGGGGCAGAGGCGGAGCCACTGCCCGCCGCGACTTTCAGACTCGTACTATGGCTACGCGCTGGTGGTGCTGGCGGCGGGGCTGCTCCTGGAGGCCGGCGGCCGGGAGGCCGCGGCCGGGACGCCCTGACTGTACGGGGCCGCTCGGGACGCGCGCCGCCACGGACACCCGCGCGCAGGTGAGGCCAGGACACGCGCTCTGCCGGCGGCGTAGAGGTCACCGTGCCAATGACAGCAGGCGACCGAATGAATGGGAGGACGCGCACGTGCGCCCATGCCTGGCCCGCTGTGTCCGATGGGAGGGACGCCGGGGGAGCGGGACTATTCGCGGGGCCCGAAGTGCGGAGCAGCTGCCCGGGCACCCGGTGGATATGGGGCTGAAGTGGGAGCGGCGGAGAGTAGCCCTGTTATTCACAGAGACCGGGTGTGTCTGGACTAGGCAGTTCCTTCCGCGGACACAGCCAGACCCAAAGGGACCTCTGCTCTCACTTTCCTAGCAATTTCGGATTTCGGATCCAGTTAGCCTTAGAATTCGGAAAGGGTGTGTGGCGATGCAAGGTTGATGCTAGCTGGGGTGGACCCGACTTCAGTGCTGCAGGTGTTTCGGAGGGAAAGCACACCTGAAAGACGCTGGAAGGACGCTAGAAGGAGACGAGCTGGAGGGTACCATGAGAGACCTATGACTTCGTCGAAGTAAAATCATTATCTAAGAATAAGTCCTTGAAATTCTTCCCCTGCTGCATTTGCCTCCAGTTTCGTTTTTCTCCCCATCAGATTAGCACTGTAAATGGTTCTGTGTGAGTGGAGTTAGCCCAAGCCGTTGGCATTACCGGACAACAATCTCAGACCGACTTTTGAAGCTAGGGTTTTTCACTTTGGGTTTTGGAGACCTTTCTTCCCGCACAGTAATTGTATGAGGGTTCACCTTTCATCTACAAAGAACCCACCCCTTAAATTTGGGTTTCTGATTTTAGTAAGATTTTTTTATGCTTCATTCGTCAGTGTACTTATCAAATGCTATACCAATATGAAATATGTCGCATTTATAAATACCTGCTTTGTACTAAAGTGGATGCATATAAAAAATTATCCAAATAAGAATTTGAAGAGAAAATGCAAGCTGATCTAAATAGAAAAGATAGTATTTAAGAGAATGTCGCGAGCCACCTCTTTGGGGTGACTTCTGCCGCGATCCCTTCCACGGTGTGTTTGTATTTTACAGGGTAGGGACGTGAGGAATAGAACTGTGAGGTAAGAGAGCAACTCAGCAAATACTTAATGCTGAACTCTAAGTTTGCCCGTATTTAATTTTCAATACACTTTTATATCCCGATACGAAAGGGGAAAAGAAGGCAAAAGGACTGCTTTAACATGATAAAAAAGAACAGTTACTTGCTTCAGTACTTGAGATATCAAGCCATTATTTCTTAAGAAAAATATATGATGTTTGGGGCAGTGAACCCACCCCACCCTAGACCAAGTATCCTACTGGCAGCCCCTTGCTAAGTCAAACCTATTTCCAAAGAAGGAGCAGAAGTACGTTTGAATTCTCTGACCTTTGGTCAGGGTGGAGCAGATCTACCTCTATGGCCATCTTAATGTTCAGAACACCAAGTAACCACACCCTAGGTCAGGATGTTTTATTTTGTAGCCACACCTCTAATAAACAACTTTGAAAGAGCAAAAGTAAGCTCAAAATCTCTGACCTCAGACAAGGTGGAATAGGCTCAACATTTTTGGGTTCCCACCAGAGAAAAAGGGTGTGTAGGGAGAGTCTTAGAAGACAGGCTTTGCAAGGGGCCATCTCAATATTGTAAGCTTTGGGTCTTGATTTTGATCTCTGTAGATGTGGACATGTTTTGAAGAGTGACATCCACCATAAGATGCCACTGCATAATTTTTGCCTTGACTTTTTGCTTTAAAAAAAAAAAAAAGGAAGGAAGAAAACAAGAAAAAGATGCTCATCAGGAAACCTCATCCATGGAAAAGGTGCTTTTCTGGAAAGACTATCATTGGCTTCCACATCTGTCTCCTTGAGCAAACATGGATGGTGCCAACATGTTCATGTGTTAATAGTTTCCTCTATAAATATATTAGAATCAGCTGTCTGCTTCAGACATGAATGCTTTAGTTACTTCTGGTCTCTCAAGTACTACAGATCTTAAGAACAAAGAGCAACAATAATTAAGCCAACTTCAGCTCTCCAACATGGTATTGTACTGTAGCCCAAGGTGGCCAGGAACTCATTATCTAGCCAAGTATGGCCTCAGATGCACAGGAGTAGTCCAGCCTCAGTTCCCACCCCTTCCCTAGTGCAGTGCTGAGATTTCAGACCTGAGTGACCACACCCAACTTTATCTTTGATTCATCTTGAACTTATTCTGTTATTTTAAAAAGTCAGTTCTTAGCTAGGCCTGTAGTGCTAGCGCTCAGCAGATAGGTGGGAGGGGTCAGGAGCTCAGGGGAATCCGTGACTGGGATGTGTGAGGCCTCGAACTCACTGTTGTCCAGGCCAATCTTGAATTTGGGATCCTCCTGCCTCAGCTTCCTGAGTAGCTGGGATTACAAACCTGCAACATCAGGACTGACTCCTGCTTTTGTCTGATTTCCTGTGTTCTGATAGGACATGTATTGCCTTCATAATCGGGAAAGTGAGCTTCTAACTGCCCTTTTTCTCTTAAGGCTAGCACCCTCTTATAAATGGCTGACTAAATGATAACATTTGTTGTGAGTTATGGGGATAGTTGTTGTTATGAACAAGTTTTCCAGGAATATTCTTACAAGTTTCTTTATCCTTTTGTTTTATAGATGCCCTATTTTAGCCTAGTGAAGACTTTAACTTCTGCCTTCCCAAATGTGCATAGTATATCACAGTAAGTTTATAATCCATCTTGGAGCTGCAAAGACAATCACAGTAAACTTCTATTCTCATTTTCCTTAGCCTAGGCTAACAAATTAATATATTTAAGTAAAAGCCTTGATAGTCTGTTTTATATGATCTCTGCCAGTTCAAAAAATAAGAATATAGTAAAAGTTGAGTTCTACTCAGAATACAATGAATTTAATATAGTCTTTATCTGTTGGCTCTCAAGGTCCTGTTCATTAAAATGACCTATTAATGTATTATTTAGCAAGATAAGAATTCTGTATGTTTCTAAATTATGATGATCTTTTCAGATTCATGTTTGATTTCTAGCAAGTCTAATCTTCATTTTTCAGCATATAAATATGCATGTGTGTGTAATATTTAAAACTGGAGTCATGTGTGTGCATCTTCACTCACCTCAGGTTCCATCAAAGGACACCAGCTGTGTGCTGTTGTAGTCAAACACAGAGTGGTGAGAAATACATAGATCCTTTTAAACTCGGCTGGAGAGACTTGAAAGGTCTGTATGAAGACATTAGAAAGGTAAGGGTTTATTTTACTGAAATCTAGTAACATTTTAGGATTACAACCAAACAATACAGCCATTTCATGGTGACTCGGTGATGTGGGATTCCCCTCTGTATACAATTGGTTAATAAAGAAGCTGCTTTTGGCCAATGGCTTAATAGAATATAGCCAGACTGAAAAAAATATAGAGAGAGTAGGCAGAGTTGAAGAGGAGCCTTATAGCCGCCACAGGAGGTAGACGCCTCCCCCAGAGCCCGCCAAAACTTTGCAGGTAGCCACGACCTCATGGTGATGCACAGATTAATGGAGATGGTTTAGTTTGGGAGATAGGAGCTAGCTAGAAATACACTTAAGCTATTGGCCAAACAGTATTGCAATTAATATAGTTTCTGTGTGATTATTTCAAGTCTGAGCGGCCTCAGCCAACAACTCATGCTTATAATTCCAGCCCTTGGTAAGCTGAGATAGAAGGACCACTGCAAGTTCACGGCTAGTCGGGATGACATAGTGAGTTTCAAGCTAGGGTAGGCTACTCTATGAAACCCTATCTCAAATAACATTAATGTATTTGATCCATTGGCTGACTTTTGTGTGGGGTAAGAATCAGAGATCTAGTATTATCATTTAGTATGTATATGTCCACTGTCCCAGCACTATTTGCTGAAGGGTTTGTGTTTTGGGCATTCTTGTTAAAAATCAGTATCTGTAGCATAGCAGGTTTAATTCTGGATTCTTTATTCTATTCTACTTATCTAAGTGTCTGTTTGTGTGCCAAGTACCGTGATTTGTTACTTTTGCTCTGTAGTATAATTTGACATCATTGCTCTGACCTTTGTGATCATTTGTGCTTCTATATGGATTTTAGGGTTGTTTCTCTACTTCTGTTAAAAATGCCATTAGAGGACCAGGGAGATCATTCAGTGGGTTAGGGCACTTGCAGCCGAGCTTGGCAGCCTGACTTGTTGGATCCCAGGAACTACTCGTGGAAAAGAAAACCAGCTCCTACAGGTTGTCCTCTAACCTGCACATTTATCATGGCAGACAGGCACATGCTCAGTACAAATTAATTTTAAAAATGAATGTCATTAGAATTTTGAGCACAATTGCTTTGAATCTATACACAGCTTTTGATGTATAGCCATTTTCATTATCTGTGAATGATCCTTCCACCTTCTAGTGTCTATTTTATTGCTGTAGAACTTTCACTGTAGGGGTCAAGTTTATTACTGTGTTGAAAGTGTTATTTCTGAGTTTTCTTAGAGGGTCTGGAGAGTATTATATATAGGATCATGCAAACTATAGTTTTGACTTTTTCCTTTTCAATTTGTGTCCCTTTGATTTCTTTCTCATCTTACTTAGCTAGCCAAGACTTCAAGCACTATATTGAATAAGGAGAGGAAAGTGAATACCCTTGTCTCTTCTGCCTTTAGAAAAATTATTTTTTGAGTTTTTTCTCATTTAAGTAACGTTAGTGACTTTTTGTTTTTGTAAACATTATGTTGCAGTATGTTTCTTTTATTCCTGATTTCTTCGGAACTTTTAAAATATTCTATATTTTTTTAAAGTTTGTAATCATATTTAAGGATTTCAAAATAAAGCCATATAGAGTACATTTTGTTTGCATTACTGGGAAGGATCAATTATCCCTTCTTATTTTAAATCCAGAAGGAGTTCCAACAAAGTATGCAATCTCATAATAGAGTAAAATATGATGGTATATCATAGACATGTCCCATTGACAAATACTGGTATCCAAATTACTTTTTTAACTTTTTTATTTATTCTTTGTGTCTTTCACATCATGCACCCCAATCTCACCCATCCCCCATCCCCTCCCATTCGCCCTCTGCCCCTACAAACCCCCCCCAATAAAACAAAATAAAATTTAAGATAAAAAAGGAAAAAACCTAAGGGGAAAAATCTCATCATGGAAGCTGTAGTGTGACATAGTGAGTCCCACAGTAAACCCCTTTACCCATATATCTTTACATGCAGGTGTTCATTACATAGTCTCTGTTATACTAGCCGACTTGTGTCATGAAGATCCTGTAGCCCTGTGTCCACAGGACACACACCCTCCCCCCCATACACACCCCTGTGCTGGATGTTGGGGTGGGCCAACACTTAATTCAGGTTCTGGGCCTGGGTAGTTACAGGGTTGGTCAGCCTGCCAGCTCTGCCCTGAGTTTACCCCTTGAACTTATGAGCAAGGGCAGAGCTAGTTTTCTGACTTTCACATCCTCAGGGTTGGTTCTCCCACACTTACACCTTCAGGGCCAGCTGTACTGCGTTGCCCAGTCGAGGTGTAGGGACATCTCTCCTGAGTGTTGCAGCTGATGGGAGGCAGAGACAGCTCTCCCACCTGAGGAGTAGAGGAGAGAATCTCTCCCCTACCCATGCTGTCACATGAAAAATGAGTAGTCAGGACAGTTCTCCCATGTTCAGAAGCTCAGGACTGGCTCACCCACACCTCCACCAACAGGGTTGGTTTTATTGTGCTGCCCAGGCAAGGTGCAGGGCCTGTTCTCCCAAGTGTTGCAACTGGTTAGGGGCAGAGGTAGCTCTCCCACTTTTGTGACTTCAGGGTCAGTTCTCTCACCTGCCTCAGGCATTGGTGGGGGTTCGGTGGTAGGACATCTCCCGCTTGCCCGTGCAGCCATATGGTAGATGAGGGATGGTGCCAGGTTTCCTACGCTCACATTCTTGAGTCTGGCTTACCTGTACCCTCAGCAGGGTACAGGGCTTGCTTTCATAAGTGTTGCAACTGATAAAGGGGACAGCTCCCTCACCAGCTGGAGGTGATAGGGGAAGCGGGGAAGGCATCTTTCCCTCACCCCCACCACCACACTGCAAACAAGGGAGGCAGTACTAGCTATGCCCCTCTCATGCCCTTAGGACTGGCTCACCCATGCCCCTGTCTATAGGGACTCTACAGTCCTATCCTCTCTGCCTTTAGTGGTATCAACACAGACAAGGGCCATGAACCTAGGCGTGAGCCCTAGCAGCAGCCCAGACCCAGATATCACCATGTCACTGAGTGGCAGTCAAGCCATCTGCCTCAGCCCGCCCTTCACCACTGCCACTTCTTCAGATCTGCCTCTGTCCACAGGACATGAGCCATTCTCTCTCCCATAACACACCTTACATTTGCTCACCATAGCAATGCCCCGTCTACCCATGTTTTCTTGAGGTGGGGGCAGGGGGTGCTGCTTGTGGGTCTCTTTGCCCCAGTCAGTCTGTCATGGCACTAGGCAGGAACATGCTTCTTCCTTGGAGTCCAGGAAGCACAGGCACTCTGGGCCTGTGCGTGGGAATATACTATCTTTTTAAACTGTTTGTCTATCATCCAGCACTTGGTAGACGAAACAGGAAGGTCTTAGATTCCAGGACATCCAGGACTTCACAGCAAGGACATAAGTCAGATAATGGTAATAAATTGTCTCCCTACCTCAGTAGGAAGATTCCCACAGTCAAGCAAACCATGCCTTCCCTGCATTTCTTCCATAAACCTTTGAAATATCTTCTGCTAACATAGGCTCAGTCACTGATCTGTGCTCTGACCTAGCTGTCCTCTTATCTGCCGGCTCCCCATCCAGGATACTCCTGGTATGTTTCCTAGGCTCTCACACTTCACTGTTGACAAAGGTTTCTGTCCTGCCCGATCCTGCAGCAGTTCTGTCCCAAAGAAACACACAGAGGTCTACATTAATTATAAACTGGTTAGCCTATTAGCTCAGGTTTCTTATTAACTCTTACATCTTAAATTAACCCATAATTCTTGTCTGTGTTAGCCACGTGACTTGGTACCTTTTATCAGTGAGGCATTCTCATCTTGCTTCCTCTGCATCTGGGTGATGACTGCAGACTGAGCCTTTCCTCTTCCCAGCATTCTCCTATTCTTGTCACCCTGCCTATACTTCGTGCCTGGATACTGGCCAATCAGCGTTTTATTAAACCAATGCAAGTGACAAATCTTTACAGGGTACAAGACCATTGTCTCACAGTATTCGTACTGTCCTCTGCCTTCCAAGTTGCTTTGTAGCTCTCTGTTCCTTTCTTTGTCCTGTTGTCACTCGCTATCATGGGGCAGGTGCCAATACCTGCCCTAATACTGACACCACACCACTTGGTGCAAAGCCGCGCGCGCGCGCGTGTGTGTGTGTGTGTGTGTGTGTGTGTTGAATTTCTCAATTGAAATGAGTACACTAAAATAAAACTGTAGTTTTGAAGAAAACAAAGATCTGGTCTGCATGATTGTAATGCCATGCTAACAAGAAGATAATATATTTCAGGAGCTTTGCATCTCCACCAAAGAACTGAAGGACATGTCCGAATACTACTTTGATGGCAAAGGAAAAGCCTTTAGACCGATTATCGTGGTGCTAATGGCCCGAGCATGTAATATTCATTATAATAACTCCCGGTGAGTTGCTTTATTCTGTGTTTTTGTTGTTCTTTTCTATTTGGAAAGTTGTCCTTCAAAAAAGTTATTAGTTAATTGTTCATTTAAGAAACAGCATCTAAGAATTACTAAACCATGTGTCAATTCTGACTGACTCACTAAATAAGCATTTTCTTTTTCAGACTTTTAGATGTCTATAGTAGAAAACTTGAGTTGCAAATGAATATAATAGAAACATTTGAAAGCCAGTTTATGTTGACTGATGTTTCTGTCCCCCACCCCACGCCATTTGTTGACTGATTTCTGTTGACTGAGGTTTCTGTCCCGCCCAGTCCTGCAACCACTCAGTCCCAAAGAAATACACCGAAGTCTACATTAATTATAAACTGATTGGCCTAGTAGTTCAGGCTTCTTATTAACTCTTATAACTTATATTAGCCCATAATTCTTATCTGAGTTATCCACATGGCTTGGTACCTTTTTCAGTGAGGCAGTCACATCTTGCTTGCTCTGTGTCTGGCTGACAACTGCAGACTGCCTCTTTTCCCAGAATTCTCCTGTTCTTATTGCCCCACCTATACTTCCTGCCTGGATACTGGCCAATCAGCGTTTTATTAAAAATAATACAAGTGACAGGGTACGGACCATTGTCTCACAGCAAGTTTATTTGCCCATTAGAAAGTAAAGAATCCCAAGATATGTAGCTATTCACTTAACCATTATAAACATAGGCAGCTACCCCAAACTTGATCTAATTTTGTGCTATTCTATTATTATTATCATGGGTAGTGCATGCATACACCTTGGATAGACTGCTTTCTTGTGATTTCATTGTGCAGAAGAGAAATGTTTAAAGAAAGCATAGCTGGTAGCCCTCAAATCTTGAGTGTAGATAAACATTTAGCATTAAAGGAAATATTAAAAGGAAAAGTGTTTCCCATTGCCTTGCATGGCCAGACCTTTTTGTTATTCTCCTCTGTTCCTATATTTGATAATCCAATATGTATCCACATTCTGCTTTTAACTTATTACCTTTTTGTGGGAGGTGGGGGGGAGTAGGGGCAGTGATGCTGGGCATTGGATAAAGGGCATCAGGCATGTGTGGCAAGCACCACTATTTTGATGATGATGCTATAAAAATGAGCATCAGATATTGCTTCTTAGCAGATACTTCTCTGCCTAAAGCTTTTGTGTTCTGTAGCTGTGCCATTCAGGGTTCAACATGTCATGCCAGGCCTAGAGTGGGCTTCCACACAGCTTGAGACTTTAGGGTCCCACAGCATGTGTTGCATGTGTAGTGAAACTTTTAACTGACACTTAAACCGCTTTCACTTGACATGAAAAACAGCAGAAAGACAAACTTGACACATGTCTTTCAGTCTCAGCACTGCTGCTGTCTGTTGCCCAACCACTGCTGTTGGCAGCTCTGATGCTTCCTGTGCACTGTGGCTTCTAGCTAGTAGACACTCCTCCAGGTGATAGCAGCCAACACTGTCTTTACCAAATGCCTTCTCAGGACTGGAGAGATGCCTGAGCAGTTAAGAGCACCTGTTGCTCTTGCAGAGGACCCTAGTTTGGTTCCCAGCACCTGCATGGTGGCTTACAATTGTCTGTTAATACAAGTTCCAGGGAATCTGACACCCTCTTCCGACCTCTGCAAGTACTACACATGGTACAAATAGATGCACCCACACACAAAAAGAATAAATGTAACTTTTTAAATTAAAAACTACTTTTGAAGTGAAGACTACTATTCTAGAGAAATTGTTTATGAATGTCTCTAAATAAATACATGAGACAGTTTATTAATTTTAGATATAGTATGGGAAAGAACATTTTCTCCACTATCTAGAATATTTATTCCCTGGCCAGTGAGATGACTTGGTGGGTGGAGGTGCTTGCCACCACGCCTAATGGCCTAGGTTCAGTCCTTAGGGACCCACATAGAGAAAGCTAATTCCCTTGGGTTGTCCTTTGACCTCCACATAAGCACCATGGCATGCAAACTCCCCCTCCCACATAAAGTAAATAAATTAAATGTGTTGAAAAATAAAAAATTTTTAAAAGCCCTTATTCCCTGTAGTTGAAATTTTTATTTTTCTCTTGAAATCATATAAACTGTTGGTTGTAGAAAACACAGAAGAACATAACACAGAAAGGACAATGAGTTTAGTTTGGGGATATTTGAGCTGCACCTTCATTGCCTGGCACTCAAAAGGAGAGCTTATGAGAGCCAGAGGGCAGAGGTAGTGTCTGGCATGGGGGCCTGACTCCTGCCTGTGGTGTGCATTGAAGTGATCTGTACCCACTGGCATGCTTTTAATTCCCAACTTCTTTATTCAAGATGGTTCATTAGCATATATTGACTATACATATGCATAACAGCGGGCTTTATTATCACATGTTCACAGGCTTAATACATATTGATCAAATTCGCAGCTCCCCCTTTCCTTCCCTTGTCCCCCACTAACTCTCCTCCCCAGCTCTCCTGCTTTCATGCTCTTGTTTTTGCCTTTGATTACCCAGTGATTGCCATTGGGGTTGTTTACAGGAGCATGAGTATTTTATCAACAGCTACACCACTGAAGAAGATAGCTCTCCCTCTCCAAGCAACCATTAACTGACTATACATCCTCAAGGAGGGCTGGGGCCTCATCCCATCTTTTGCCTCCATGACAGGATGTTGAGAGTTCATTCTTATGCAGGTATCACAGTTGTAAGTTCAAGAGTACAATATTCACACACCAAGAAATTAGCATTCCTATACTGTCCCTCTTCTTTTAACTCTTAGGTTCTTTCTACCCCTTTCTCAAGTGACGTTCCCTGCGGCTTAGTGGGTGTGATGTCCATGTCCCACTTACGGCAGAGCTTCCCCAGCCATGTGTTCTCATCACTCTGACTAGTTATGGGTCTGTGAAGTTACAGCTGCTCACAGCAGAAAGCAGCTTTTTGAACTGAAGCTGGAAGTAGTAGTATTCAGTGGGCATAGTGGTTACTTGGAAGGGAATTTGACAAACCTATCATATCCATTTAGCAAAGCAACAGCAGTAGTTTTCCCCAGTGGTACCTATGATCTCCCCAACCACAGTCTTTTTTACTGAATTTATAGTACCAGATATGAATTCCGTCCTAGCCTTCAGATCCACTCAGAAATCAGTTGGTTATTCTACATAACATTTTGCTACTATTAATAAATGGACACATGTTGTTTGACCAAAGATGGTGGACCAAAAGGTCAAGTTTGAAGGCATTCTCCCTATACCCCCTTTTGTTAAGCAATTTTTTAAAAGATTTATTTACTGATATGTATACAGTGTTCTGCCTGCATATACACCTTCAGGCCAGAAGAGGGCATCCGATCTAATTAGAGATGGCTGTGAGCCACCATGTGGTTGCTGGGAATTGAATGCATGACCTTTGGAAGAGCAGCCAGTGTTCTTAACCGTTAAGCTACCTCTCCAGCCCTTCCTATACTCTTATATTGAAGGCAGTTTTCTTTTAAAGAGAATCTTGCTTTGTTTTGTCTTCCTCAACCTCCTAAATACTAGGATTACAGGGAATACATACCACTGTGCCTCACTCGAAGCTCCTTTGATATTGATGCCACCAGTATTCCCCCACATACACACTCTGTAGGTTTACTTGTGACTTAAGACATATAATAATATATGAATATGGGGAACATTGTTAAAGTGACTTCTAAGTCTCAGTGGCACATGCCTTTAGTCTTAGCTGTTCAGAGAACTGAGGCAGGAGGATTGCTTAAACCTATAATTCAAAGTCAACCTGGAAAACATAGTGAGACCCTATATCTAAAAATATAAAGCCAGACAAAGTCAGGTGTAAGCTAGGTGAAGGGTTTACATGTGAATCATTCAATTTTTACCTGCTTCTATGTTTAAAAGTCATTATAATTTTTTTAACTTAATAAAAAGGAGAAAGGGTTCTGAAGGGTTTACTGAGTCATTGCATATAGAGGGTGCAGCCAGGTTTCAAGACAAGGAACCTGTTTCTCATGCTGTGTTATCTGCCACCTCTTCCAGTTACTGGGAAGGTGCGGCAGCTGTTTCACAGCAGGAAAGAGGAGCAACACCGGCTTTCCCAAGGCAACTCAGCTCGGCACTGCAGAGGTGTCCCCTCAAAGACAGTGTTAACTTTCCCAAGGCGACTCAGCTCGGCACTGCAGAGGTGTCCCCTCAAAGACAGTGTTAACTTTCCCAAGGCGTGACTCAGCTCGGCACTGCAGAGGTGTCCCCTCAAAGACAGTGTTAACTTTTTTGGTAGTCTGTAAATTATTGTCAGTGGTCCCACCATCATGCTTCATTCAGGGTAAGCAGTGGCCATAATTTCCCGATTTAAGCTAAAAACCATAAAAATGTAATTGTATAGGGAAAAGGATAAAATTAAGATAATGCTGGCTTCTTGTTGAGTGCTCACTCTTTCATCCTTCCAGTAGGGCCTGTTTGTTGACATAGCTTCTCATAGTGGAAATGGTGCCCAACTTGGGAATACAGGGCAAAAGTCAAATTTTTTAGAAATAAATTCTACCACTAATTAGTAAAAAGTATGTATTTTGTTAGACTTAAATCCAGTTGAGATAATATTTTAGAAAAATGTTTGTATTTTAAAACATAATTTTCTCTGCATTAACTCAAAGAAAATAGAGCCTAGTAAGTTTACCTAGATAATGTCTGCTTCCAAAACTGATACATTCAGCACAATCACCTGTACATGGACTTTTCTCTTTCACCAGTACAGTGTCTTGTGTTGGTGTTGGAGATCAAACCCAAGGCCTCTCACATGTCAAGAGCCCTCTTTCCCTGGAGCCATGCTGTCCGCAGCCCTACTGGGCTGGCTTTGTGTGATGATCTGACTGTACCTGCTCTGGCTTTTTCTTGACTTTTCCTCCTTGAAAGAGTCTCCTGTGATCTAGAAATATTTGGAGCTGCTATGCTTTAAATTCTGAAATTTAATATATAGCTGTAGTAATGAGGCGAGCGGGCTGCTTGTTGTCCTAGCCACCCTTGGCTGTGTCCCACCGCCCGGCTCCCGGTGCCCGGCAAGCTTATACCCGAAATAATTACACAGAAACTGTATTCATTAAATTACTGCCTGGCCCACTAGTTTTAGTCTCACATCTTGATTCAACCCATTTTTAATAATCTGTATGTCACCATGAGATTGTGGCTTACCAGGAAAGATTCAGCGTGTCTGACCTGTCAGGAGAGTCATGGCGGCGTCTCTCTCTGTCTTCTTCCCAGCATTCCGTTCTCTTTTCCCCACCTATCTAAGTCCTGCCTTATCAAAAGGCCAAGGCAGTCCCTTTATTTAACCAATGAAAGCAACCCAAATGCAGAAGGACCTCCTACACCATATAGCATTTAATATTAGATAAGTTATTATTTATAAAAGCAATTAATAATTTATACAACACTATATAATTATATTTAATATATAATTAGCAGCATCTTATAGTTGAAGTTGGGGTGGGAGTAGTTAAGAGGCTGAGACTGAGTTCTAAAGCTTTGGGCAAAGCAGCACGTCATCCCATTTAAACCCTGCTTACATAAGGTCAGAAGATGCTCGCATGCGGCTGCTATGTATCGTGAGTGCCTGCGTCATTGTCATGACTTTCTGCTGAGCCTAAGGAATTGGAATGAGCACTACTTATGCAGATGTTCAGATGAGATCTTTAAAGGAAAGGCCATTTGTTATGCCTCTCCCTTTCCTCCCTTCAGAAAAATACAACCCTATGATAAATGTTTGCTTAGTACCTGAATCAGATGTTATGCTTTAGTATAAAAAGAAATAAAAATGTATTTCTCCAGTTTGATTTTACTGAAATTCAGTTTTTACCATCCCTGTACATGGTGTTAAACGACTGTGCTTCAGAAGAAGCCACAAGTCAGTGGTGCGCTGCTGCAGTCATAGCTTCTTGGGGAGAGGGGAGAAGATTGCTTAAGCCCAGGACTCGACATAGTCCCTGTTCAGGAAAAAAAGAAATTAGAGCATTCCTTTTCACTGTTAAATTCACATTGCTGTGTCATCTTGAAAGTTCTTATTCTGTAATTTATGAGGAGAAATGAATTCAGATTCCTTACTAAGTTAAATATGAGTTAAAAAGAAGTTACTGGTCATACAATACTCATTTAAGATAGTTTTAAAAGCTTTGTGCATAGTGGCATTTGGTTCTTTAAGATATATTTTGGTTATTTTGTGTGTGTGTGTGTGTGTGTGTGTGTGCCCATCAAACTCCTGATATTTGGCTCTTTAAGACATTTCATACTGAGGCAGAAGATACAACTTAGCGGTTCAGAGCACTTCTTGTTCTTGTAGAGGACCTGGGTTCAGTTCCCAGCACTTAACATGGCAGTTTATGATATCAATAATTCTAGTTTCAGGGGATCGGACATCCTCTTCTGACCTTGGGCTGACACATGTGTGGTACACAAGCATACATGCAAGCAAAATACTATATATTAAAAACAAACAAATAAAAACCTTCATACCATACAAACCACTTTTTGTAAAATATTTTTATTTGTGTGTATGTGTGTGTGTGCGTGTTATATGTATGGGCACATGCATCCTAAGGTATGCATGTGGGGTTCCATTGCAGGAATCAGTTGTCTTCCACTGTGGGGTCTGTGGATTGAACTCAGACTTAGCTCCTGGCCCACTCACTGGTCCCAATCCTAAAATTGTAAACTGATTGTAAATTTGGACATCTGACCAAGACCACTTCTTGTGGACAGAAAGATGGTTTTCTTCCACCCAATGGCAGGCTTCTAAGGTGTTTACCATTTTTAAAGTGGAAATTCTAATGTTATATATAACATATATGATCTGGGTCTCTAGATCATTAGAATGTTCTCCAAATAACAGAAATGGCTTTATAGGACAGCCAGTATTTTTATACAGTTTCTCTTAGAGAAATAAAATTCTTTATCCTAGATCCGATATCCACTTCTCATAAGATGATTGCTGAGAAGGTTCTAGGAGGCGTCTGTTAAAAAAGCATTGCTTTCTGTTAATTAGAGATGTGCAAGCCAACCAGCGTGCCATAGCCTTAATTGCAGAAATGATCCACACTGCTAGTCTGGTTCACGATGATGTTATCGACGACGCAAGTTCTCGAAGAGGAAAACATACAGTTAATAAAATCTGGGGTGAACAAAAGGTATGATGGTTTTTATTGTTGCTTTGGAAATATTTCTTACCAAATTACATGTTATGGGATTGCATTTGCACTTCAGATTTATAAATCACTCTTGTTTGAACGTGGTCTTTGGAGTTTCAAAGAAGTGTCTTGTGTTGTCTCTGTAACAGTGTTTGACAGCAAAAAACAAACTCGCTGTTTCTCCTTCACTGTGTGTTTCATTAGAATTTCTTCTAGTTATAAGGAAAGGCATTTTCATGGGTATTTCTTGAGGAATCCTACATTATTCTGTTTGACTCAGATTGCCTACATTCATTTGAACCCATAAGCATATGTTATTTGCTGCATATTCAATAATATCAAAGCAAATAAAAACTACAAAAAAGAAAAATCTCAGAAATAGTGTTCTACTATGAAAACTTACCTTTTAAAAAGAGGTCCTAATAAGATTTGGTTCACACATATATGAAATTTTTATGTTTGATATATTAAATATATATCATATTTTGCCTGCATGTATATTTGCACACCACTTGTGTACCTGGTGTACAAGGAGGTCAGGAGAGAGCATTGGTTCCCCTGGTAGTAGGTTAACATGTGTTTAAAAACCACCATGTGGGTGTTGGGAATAAAACGTGGGTCCTCTGAAAGATCAGCCAGTGCTCTTAACTGCTGAGCCATCTCTCCAGCCCCTATATATTTATTTTTAAGCATATTTCTCATTTTATTAGCATTGCTTGAAGGGAAAATGCAAAATAGGGACTTCAAACTGAGGATTTATAAATTATGGGTTAAAGAATGAACTTGAACAAATGAAAAGGAGGATGTGCAGGTCGTCTGTGATCAGGCACACATTCATCCGCACATGTGCCTCCATTGGCAGTCTCACATTGTTGAGAACAAACCAAAGCCCATGAAAAGAACTTACCCCTCTTCCATTGTTCTTCACCTACTTAAAGCATTGGGTTCCCTCCTGTTTGATTGTTAGTAGTCTCCTGTGCTGGCTGTGCTTTAATGGGAATGAGTTGTATAAAATGATAAGTAATTAGTAAGCTTATATTAAATAGCACTATTCCAGATAATAGTGAACAGATAAATACTAAAATGATTATTTTGAAAATTCTGTGAACTTGGGCAGGGATGTAGAGCACACGCTTAGCATATAAAGAAGTCCTGAATTCACCCCTAATGTCTCATGAATGGGGTATACCCAGCACTCAGGAGGTGGAGGCAGAAAAACCTGAAGTTCATAGTTCACTTTGGCTGCATAACAAGTTGAAAGACAACCTAGCTTTTTTTTAAAAATAAAATAAAATTCTCTAAGTGAAAATTTCTGTAAACTCTAA
The DNA here is from genome assembly GCA_004026605.1 of Ondatra zibethicus. NCBI lineage: Eukaryota > Metazoa > Chordata > Mammalia > Rodentia > Cricetidae > Ondatra > Ondatra zibethicus. Next base: position 80,389 of record PVIU01000771.1, on the reverse strand, counting down.
CGTTTCTGTGTAGCAGGAGTAGAACTGATGCATATCTTCAAATATATGACGTAATGTGCATGTGTAGACGGTGTACTGGCTATACCATACAATCGACTGCATATATATAACTGATAACTTGTTCTGGGCACATTAATATCCTGGGGATCAAACCCGTGCATGCTAGGTGTGTGCTTAACTACTGATATAGCTGTGAACTTTTTATCTGTAAAGTTTTTTTTCTCCTTTTTCCAGGCTGTTCTTGCCGGAGATTTAATTCTTTCTGCAGCTTCCATAGCTCTGGCACGGATTGGAAACACAGCTGTTATATCTATTTTAACCCAAGTTATTGAAGATTTGGTGCGTGGTAAGTTGATTCTGACTTTTCTGTTTTATTCAATCCTGGTTATAGGCAGGCAGTAAAAAGCATATCTCAAATAACCATTCTCCTTCTTAATAGGTGAATTTCTTCAGCTAGGGTCGAAAGAAAATGAGAATGAAAGGTTTGCCCACTACCTTGAAAAGACCTTCAAGAAGACGGCCAGTCTCATAGCCAACAGTTGTAAAGCAGTATGTACGTTCTGTCTTTTTTCAAGTTGAAAAAAGCCCACACTTATTTCTTGGTAGCTAATCTCCTAGACATTTAATTAGAGAATCTTAAAATAGCATCCTAAAGTCCCAAAATGTCAGAGGAAAGATTGCATCCCAGACAACTTCTGATGTGTTTTCATTTTTGTTGTCTTCTTTTGGTATGGAAATAATTAACTTTTCTTTCATCTTTCCTCCCCCAAGAATCAATCAAAATTCCTGCTACACAAGCCTGAGGTTAGATCCCTAGAACCGAGGAGAGGAGAGAAGTGTTTCCAGGGGCTGTATTCTGGCTGTAGCACCTGTGTGTCCATACTGAAGCATGTTATACACACGATACAAAATTAAATCAATATATTTCCCAGTCAAAACAGTGTGGTATTCTGAGTGGCTCTCTGTCATAGTTGTTCTCACACATTGTTTCTGACATGTTACTCTTAAAAATAAATTATCACATATATATTTACCTAGGAGACAATTGTCTTAGCTGTTAGATTCCACTAGTATTCTATATACTTGTTAATATATACATAGTAGACCTAACCAATTATGTCTCCTATACAAAAGCTATAACTTTCAGAGTATAAATTGAGTAATAACATCTTCCTCTCGCAGTCTCCCTGGTCCTCCTCACGTCCTCTTTGTATTGTGCTCTCTGCCTCTAAGCTTTATCCAAATGTTTAAATCAGTATCTTTAATCTGTGTATTAAAATGTGTGGTAGTCATTGTTAATTCACACATACAGAACAGTTTCTCCATAAACTATCCTGTGAGAAGCCATGTTGGCGAATGCCTATATCCTAGCACTTGGAGGCAGAAACAGGAAGATTGTGTACTCAAGGCCAACCAGAGCTATATAGTGAGTTTAAGGCCATCCTGGGCCGTAGATGACATCCTGTCTCAAAAACACATTGTTTATCTAAGCATGTCTCAGACTAACAGGTTTAGTGAAGAAATCTGGGCAAGCAATGGTCCTGTCTAATAGTCCTGTACAATCAAGACAATAAGAAAGACACATAAGGTCAAATGTAAACTATCGCCTTTGAATGTTCTTAGCAAATTATACTAAAAGGGAACCTTTTTCTAGTCCCTTGATGAGAATGCCTCTATTTTGCCATGCTACAAGGAACATATACACACTGGGTATGGTGGCTCATGCCTTTAATCCCAGCACTCGGGAAGCAGAGGCAGGCAGATCTCCATGAGTTCGAGGCCAGCCTGGTCTACAGAATGAGTTCTGGAACAGCCAGTGCTGTTACACAGAAAGACCCTGCCTCCAAAAACCAGGGGGAAAAATTCAGTTAAAGAAACATACACTTATGGGCCAGAAAATATACAGAGGCATTTGGAAGAGTCCAGAACAGAGAGAAAAGGAAGTAACTTGGACTCTTAAATGTATAACAGGCCCTTGTGAGCGGGGTTGTAGGAGCCTGGAGGCCAGCATGGACTTTGATATGCAACCACAGGGGTATGTCAGCGGAGGCTTATGTCTCTTCTGCCAGAGGCAGGGGAAGGAAAACCTTTTTCACAAGTTCCTGAAAGATGCTAGACTTTTATCTAACCACTAGAAATCCTTCTGTAGTCCAGCTTTAGCACATTTCTGGATATATGAACTGCCTGAGACCTGATACATAGCAAAAAGGAACAGTCCCTCCTCGGGAGCTACTTGTGTGTTGAGAGACGTTCATTGATAATTTCATAGGTTTACTGCTGCAGTTTAGAACGACTAGCAGTAGTGGAGATGCTGTTACTTCTAAAACACTAAATGAGTATTCTCTGGGCACGAAGGAGCATCTCTACATAGGACCAGGTTAAAGGAAGAAAGGGAGAGAGAAAAAAGAGAAAGTAACCAAAAAATAAAAGAAGTGTTTGTGCCAGCCACAAGGAGGCGTGCTCGCTGTGTCCTCGATGCCTATTAGAATAACAGTAAAATCAGAGCGCAGGCACTCTGGGTGTCCATGAGTGGAAATATCCCAGAAGTGTTAAGTATTTAAAATGACTACTTTATGTGTTCTTGGTATTTAAGATGCAGACATCTGAGCAAAGACATTCATGCACAGGAAATTAGATGTGCCAAAGGGGAGATAAGAATTTGAAGATGATGCCCTAGTCTCGCTGCAGCTTGATGTGCTATGGCAAGCTGGTACCCATGGGGTTCTGTCCTTAGTAGGGATGGGAGAGGAGTGAGTGGGGATAGGGGTGAGGAGGGAGGGGAAACTCTGGTTGGACTGTAAAAACAAACAAACAAAAAATTGGAGATGAAGATCATTACAGAACTCTTGGGAGTCCATAATGCTGTGAGAATTTAAAGGAAGCTTATCAGAATTTTATTTGGTCTACTAAAGACACCATTTTTCCCTTACTTGCCTCCCCACCCCTTTTTTATCTACCTATTATGTTTTAACCAAAAGAAATACTAAAATCCAGAGAAATTGCTTTGAGACTTTGAATGATATTAAAATCACTTGCTCAGTCAGTCTCCTGTATACAGACATTTAGGTTTCTAGTATTAGACAGTCATAAGCTACACTACCATTACTGTGTGTGTGTGCGTCTGTGTGTTGGTGTAAATTTCGAGGCAGTATATGTGTAATTTTGTTAAATACCATCAGATCGCCTTGCATAAGGGCATGTGCATTACTGTCAGCCGTTTGAGTAAATCTAAATAATGTTCAGATCATTGAGGACTATTTGACTTTTTATTTTGTTTTGATTTTTTTTTTATTATATAAGTATTTGGGTAGGTACCTGAATGGCACAGCACATGAATGGAGATCAATAGGTTTGTGGAGTTGGTTCTCTTCTTCCACCTTTATCTGGCTTCTAGAGATCAAACCCAGGTTGCCAGGTTTTGGGGCAAGAGTATTTATGATTAAGGTCTGTTTTTATATCTCTTTGTTTTTAATTGTCCATGTCTTTTATATATTTATACTGTATATTTGCAGGAGGCTTGTTATGTTTTGTTTGAGGCAAAATCTTGCCCTGAATTCTAAACTGGCCTGCAACCCATGATCTTCCTGCTTCAGCCTGGATTGCTGAGGTTACTGGTGTACGGTGTCACCTCTAGATCTTTGTGATACTATGTTGCATCTATTTTCTCTCTACCTGTTTAGCATATTTATCTATAACGGTACAGACCCAAAGTCTCTACAGTATTTTATAATGTTTTTATTTTTTCCATGTATATGGGTGTTTTACCTGCATGTGTGTCTGTGCACTGTGTGTATGTAGTGCCCATTGAGTTCAGAACAGGGTGTCAGATACCTTGAGACTAGAGTTGTAGATGGTTGTGAACAACTAACTATGTGGATGCTGGAATTGAACCTAGGTCCTCTGGAAGAACAGCCAGTGCTCTTAACTACAGAGCAGTCTTCTCCAGCCCTTCTACGAACTCTTTTTGTTTGTTTGTTTTCTTTTGAGACAAGGGTTTCACTATGTAGTCTTGGCTGATCTGGAACTCTGTTAAAAATACCCCTACCTCTGCCTCCTAAGTGCTGGATGAAAGATGTGTGCCACCACAGTGTCTACAGTGTTTTAAACAAATAAGATAAATAAGATAATACATACTATTTACCCATCAGATATTTATCTCTAACCTTACGGTGGTATGAGTATACATTCCAAAGATAAGAGATTCTTCTCAAACTTTGCCCCCTCCAGTTCAAACAGTACTTGTCAGTCTTTCTGAGATGAGGTTTGCGGGAATGGTGTTATAGATGGTCCTCAAGTGGCATCTACTTCAGGTAAAACAGTCAAGCTCCTCTTTCTTTGGTTTGATCATCTTTCATACTCTACCCACTTCCAGGAAGATGTGGGGCATCTCTGAATACAAGCAGTGTTATACAGCCTGCCTTCTTGCCATTTTGTTCACTGTACCATATTGTATCTGATTTTATACTTGTGACAGTTGTTTTCTGTCCCTTAACCTAGTTAGGAGAACCAGCACTCTTTACAGTGGTCTTCAAGCTGAAGAAAAATTTTGACTCCAGTCAATAAGGAGTTCATTGATGGGTTAATATATATAAGCCAGGAAGGGACACAGTGCAGACAGACCTCAGCTTATGCTAGCAGGCTTCGGTGACTTTCTTGATCCCTTCTGGCTTCAGTTGTGTGTTATTAGAAGCAGCACTGCTGAATGATTTAAGAGAACACTCTTTAGAGTCAGACATTTGGATTTAGGTTCTGATTTCTGCATGTCTTAGCTATGTAACTCCTGGAATATTCAACACCTCAGTCCTCAAAGCTCATAAGTAAGTATATAAGAAATCTTAGGATAGTGCATGGTGAATGCCCAGAATTGGTTAGATTTTATCATCATTAGCCACAAAAGTATTTATGAGCTATTGTGAAACCTAAGTAAGTTCTAATGCTAGTTCCGTGTACCACAAATGATAATTCATTGACTTTAAAAAGACATTTTCCATTTATTTTTATTTTTTTGAAGGAAGTTTCTGTTTCTGGGTATCTGACTTTATGTTGAGAAGCAGCATTAATCTCACTACTGCAGATTGCTTCATTATCATTTCTTTCTGCTTGGGGGGTGGGATCATTTTCTTCTGAGTTCAGCATATCCAGCTATCTGAACCTTGTCTTTCTCTCGCTCTGACCCAGCTTGGTGCATATCTTGATTTCTTTTCTAAATTGACCTCCATGTGGTCTCACATAATAGTTGAAAAGAGTCCTTCCTCAGAGGCCATGGTCTTTGCCTTTGAAAACAGTAAAGACTTTATTATTCCCTCAGGTGTCTGTCTGGCCTTTCTGGTGTGTGAATTGAATCCTGATCTGCCAGCATTACAGCTGCATACTCTATTAAGTCATCAGAAAGTATTGCCAGAGCTGAAGTGGGCCTGAGTGCTAGAGCACTTCAAAGCCATGGATTTGATCCTCAGCACCAAAGGGAAAACAACAAAAATTATAGCTGAGCAGTGATATGGCTAGCAATCCTCCTGCCTGCATCCTGTGGATGCAGAGAAGAGAAGGGGGTTATTTTGTTTTCTGACTCAACTGTGTAGCCTAGGCTAGCCTCAAATTTGCAGTCTTCCTTTTTCACCTCTTGAATGCCTAAATTATAGATGTACGTGTCCATGTCCAGCTAAACAAGAGGATCATTTTCTTTCTTTTTCCTCCTCTTTTATTCTGCCTGTTGTGCTAGAGCCCAAACCAATATGCTAGGTAAATGCTTTACTACTGAGCTGTATCCACAGCACTAAAGGAGAGTCATTAATGGCAAATTTCTCCATTCTAAAGAGGTAAGAGTTTAATTTGTACACTTTACAGGTGAGGAAACAGAAGCATAGAAGGATCAGGCAGCAGATCAAAGTCACTGGTAGTTGCTAGAGGCATACCTCCAGCCTTGAAGGCTTCTGGAGAGCTTGTCCCACCTTCCCATGCTGATGTGTAGGAAGAATGTGGTCTCCAGTAGAGAACCAAAGAAATAGGCAGGGTGGTTATTTATCACCAGTGACCTATTTCATCTGGCTTCCTTGCTGAGCTTCAGCATAGACTTTCCTTTCAAATTGAGCAGAATGTCTCCCCAGTTCCCCTCTTGTTCTTTCCCCGTCCTTGATTTCTGAAAATGTGGCTGAGCCTGCTTAGCATGCTCAACAGTGCAGCAGGAAGTAGTGTAGATTAGCATGCTAGGCACTAACCAGATTCTGTTTGAGGCTTTAGAAGTCCTACTTCTCTCCTTTTTGGAAGGGTGGGGGGGGGTATAAGCAAACAGTCCTAGTACAGTTACGTTCTGATGAGAGAGGGATAGAAACAGTAGATCCAGAGAGGATCCTTCTCATAATGAAGAAACAGTATCTAAGTCCAGACTGAGATTGAGGCTGTTAACAGACAGCAAGAAACAGCTGCATTGAGAAAAAGGGTAGCTGGTTGTGGTGGCACATGCCGGTTTTATTTGCTGAAGGAGGTAGACGTAGAAGGATCACGAGAAAAAGTATGATCACCAAAATTGACCCTTCGGATGAAGAGGTGCTTGACAGTATTGTATAGATGAGATTCTACCCCTGAAATGAGGGTGACTCCTCAGAAGTCATTAAAGCCAACAATTGCACTGAGTGCTGGGAGCCAGCATTTTACACAATGGGATCTTTTTGTATACCAGAAAGATTGCCTTAGCTTATTAGAATTTTTGCTTATGGTACTTTGGAAGACTGTGTCTTGTTTGAAAGAACTGGAGGAGGAAGGAAGCCTGCCAACACGAATCCAGTCTCTCACTCCATTTAAAGCTGGAGACACCACAGTGGCACCCACACTGTATACACACACATCATGCACACTCACAAATATTAAAATAAATGGAAGAAAATGGGCTGAAGTTGTACCTGGATGGTAGAGTGCTTGCCTAGTTTGCATGAGGCCCTGGACTCTATTCTCAGAACTGTATAAAAAGGAAACACCACTTTTTAATGTGTTTGGTCTCCTTTAGGTGCCAGCATCCCGATTGTAACATAGGCTTGTTTCTTAGGGGATGTGTAAGTGGCTCCTTCTTCAGGGTTGGCTGCCTTGTGTCTGGATGCTATAGCTTACCAGAATCTATTTTTTATTTCAGGTCTCTGTCCTGGGCTGCCCTGATCCAGTGGTGCATGAGATTGCCTATCAGTACGGGAAAAATGTTGGAATAGCTTTTCAGGTCAGTCCACCTGTTTGTGGGAATGGTGAAGGGTAGGCACAGCCAGCATTGCCCTCAGTGTAGAGCAGGGAGGACAGTGGATGTGACTCACTTCTCCTTTCACCAGCTCATAGATGATGTATTGGACTTCACCTCCTGCTCTGACCAGATGGGCAAGCCAACATCTGCAGACCTGAAGCTAGGCTTAGCCACTGGCCCTGTCTTGTTTGCTTGCCAGCAGGTAGGTTTTATTGTCTTTGACATACTGCTGAGGAGCTCTACCTTTAGGCATAGCTGATAAAATGTGAGATAAAGAACAGCTGGAGACATTTAGATAAGGTACCACAGATTTTATCCCGGTTTCCTAACTGAGATATTAGGGTGTAATTATACTTCTATAAGCCTTATCAGTGAACACAGATTGTAATCTCTTTAGTTGTTGTTAGGGCTAGTTGATGTAATATTCATTATCTTGTAAATCAGAAAGGGCTAGGTTGACAGAGGTGTGACTCAAAGCCTCTTAAAGGTACAGGAAGTGCCAAGGGTATCTAAGTGTGAGAAATTCGTAAGTTCTAGGCATTTAATGGAACTTTTGCACCTTGAGAGAAGCCTTCGAGCCTCAGCCATTGCTTCAGAATGTGAAGAAGTCAATGCACTAGGACCACATAGTTCCTTCCTTTTCCAGACTGAGAGACTGTCAAGGAAGTAAGTAAAGCTGCTATCCTGTTGATCTTAAATATACATGAGATGCTTAGGAAATGTCAAAGATGCTGCAATGACTGTCAAAGCAGCCATTTTCACAGCATCTTCTGGACCCTAGCCATAAGCTTTTGGCTACGCCAGATGCTACTTGGAATAAATGGGCCATTAGCTGTGATGGGGTGTGTTTAAAACAAATATTCATCTGAGTGGTATTTAATTGGCTATTTATCAGTGTAATAAGGTGATCATCACCAACTACCTTTTTGCTTTAAAATTTTCGGGCGGTGGTGGTGCACTCCTTTATTCCCAACACTTGGTAAGCAGAGGCAGGTGGATCTCTGTGAGTTTGAGGCTAGCCTGGTCTACAGAGCAGGTTCCAGGACAGCTCCAAAGCTGTAGAGAAGCCCTGTCTCTAAAAACCAAGGGGGGAACAACAAACTTTTATCATTCTTTTCATAAATTCTGCTTGTATTCTTTAACATGTAAGTCATAACATCTCTAGAACAAAACAGCTCCATTTTGATATTAAAACCAATGACCTTCCTTACGATTAATTTCTGATTCGAGAAAGGGAAGAGATGATTTTCACCCTCTTTTCTAGCAGAGCTACTATGCGTGATAGTGATTCATCCTAGAGGAGGCTGATGCCTGGATAGCTGGCCTGGGTACCACGGACATTCTCAGTCAACTGAAGAATAAAGACTGAACAGAGATGATGGGGCACTCAGAAACTTCTGTCTTCATCACTGTACTCCATCTTCTCACAATTTTGAGGCCATGTTAAGTGAAAGGTGTGCAATTCTGATATAATAGCACAGACCTGTAACCCCAACACCCAGAGGCTGATGCAGGAGAATCATGAGTTTGAGGACAGTCTAGGCTACATATATTTAAAGAAAAACAAAACAAAACTCAGATATTAAAAAAATGACAACAAAATATAGACATGCTATGAATGGTGGGTCCCTTTTCCCATGAGACGGAGACTTATTAACTCACTAGCTCAATATTCAGGAAGATTATTAATATATATGCCAAGTTGAAAAAACATTTTAAGAAAACCTTTTGTACATTAAAGCTGTAGTAAGGAACATTTTATGTTAGGCCATAACCCCCTGCACGTATACAGTATTCCTGAGTCATTTGGGTATAAATGAAGGTATATCTGACAATAGAAAATTTAGTCATTGGCCAGCATTTGTTGTCCAATTCCAGGCCTACATCATCTCACTCACAGGTTAGTGTGTATGGGTAAAGGACAGCTCAAGTAAAGTCCACACTACAAGCCAGCTAGCTCAGGAAAGGTGCAGCGAGGCCCTGAGCCTTTCCCTGACTTAATCTATAAAGAGTTTTGGTTTGTTCTGATTTTAGAAATCTTAACAATTATAAATATTTGTCATGAACTCCATGAAACAAATGGAATAGACTGGCTTCTTTTGATTGTTTCACTACATCATTTCTAAAGAATCCAGTTTACTTTTCTCTACACAAAGGATTAATAGCTGATATGCATTCAAATATAATGGGACAAAGTGAGAACAGAAACGAAATGCACAGCTCTTATGATTGACCTGTCTATAATACACAGCAGATGGGAAATTGCTGAGGCTTTATATTTGGTTGGTTGGTTGGTTGGTTGGTTGGTTATTCTTGAAGTAGGAGCAAGGAAAAGGAACAGAATGTTACCCAAACTGTGGTTTTATGTGTGCTTACTGGAAAATCCCAGAGTCACAAGTCACCCAGTTATTCTGACCAAACAGCACTTTTCTTGGTTTGCCTGCGATGGGAAAAAGAGTTAGAAGGCATAGTGCAGCCTTCAGAAGGAAACACATGATGAAGCTGAGCAGGAACAATCTCTGGACAGGGATTCATTTCACATTTTGGCACATGGACCAAAAGTTAATCAAATATATACTTATACTTAGTCAAGCATGTATTCATAAATTGTTCTCAAAACCCTGAGTTTAGGATCTTTTATGGATTATACTGTTAAAAAGAGTTTCTTAGCAAGAAATCTGTCAAAAGTTCATGGGGCTTAAAATAACTTTGGGTAAATCAATTTCAGAAAATAATGCAGGATTATACAGTATCTTGCTTTAATAAAAAGCAAGTTTTGCTTTTAGTTTATAAAAGATGCTTTCTTACATTGATCCTGATCTCACAATTCTGCTTTGTGGTAGATAACTGTTTGTTAAATAAATGAAAATGATGCTCATGTCTGGTCAAAATGGAACATCTGGTAGATGGCACAGAAGGCCGTCTTTTCCAAGTCTTCTAAGAGTGGCATTCATTTTACTGTACTTGAATTGCTCCTGCAACTAACAGTGTGGATTATAGTACCCAGTAGGCCTACCCACAGACCAGGTAACTGATATGTCATAGCACTGAAGATATACTGCACACTCTATCCACTATTATTAGTGATTAACAAGCACATTCACTAGAGTACTTGTGAGGTATTTTCCTTGGGCTGGTGTCTTGTCCACAGATCTGAAGGTCTTGCTCTGAGATCCTAGGCCTTTCCAAACTGGTGGCAGTCTTCTTGCCTCAGTCTCCCAAGTCATAGTATAATAGCCATGCCCACCAAACCTGGCTTCCTTTTCCTTTTTATGCTGCATGGTGAATGAGCTTGATATTAGAACTTGCTGGGCTAAGTTGACTGATTCTCCTATTATTGATACCTTTGAGAAGAATTTCCTGGTGGCCATTGTTCAGGCATTTGTTCCTGATGGTCAAGGTGTTTCAGGAGACTATGGCTCAGTAGTAGAGATTGCCTGGCATGTGTATGGCCCTGGGCTTGATTCGTGGTGTGCATGTGTGTGACACACACACACACACACACACACACACACACACACACACACACACGTTTCAAGATTTCTGGAGAGGTCCCAATGATTAGTATATTCTTGTATAAATATTTTGTTTTCTTCAAGAGCAAAAACTTGGGCTCAGCTGAGTACTTGCCTAGCATGCACAAATCACTGGGCTCCATAACAGCACTTGGGAAAGGTAGATGCAGAAAGACCAGGAAGTCAATACATAGTGAGTACAAGGCCATCCTGGGCCACAAGAGATTCTGTCAAACAAACAAACAAAAAATCCAAAAACATTGTCAAAGACCTTATTCACAAGTGCAAACCAGAGCCAATGGCAGATGTCTGTAATGGGATTATACACCAAAATAAGAAATCCATTTATCCTAAACAACAAGTCTCCATCCTTTTTCTTTAGAATCCTTGTACAATAACACAGTAACATCTACCTGAATTTGCTGTGCTGTCTTAGGCTTTATGATTTGTCTCAGAATATGAATTTCCATGCAAGTTTGAATGTGCATTTTCTGAAGTATGGTTATAGTAATGTCTGACAGTTATTTTTGCTGTTTATGATGCCCCAACAAGTAAAGAATTGATTAGCAATGTTTGCCCTTTTTTTCCTTGCTTAGATTTGCTGGTTTCCTTCCCTAAAGATAACATTTAATCACACAAATATGGGAGCGTGAGACACAGTGATGCCTCATGTTGGAAAACAATGGGAGAAAATCTTCTGGCTTTCTATTTCTTCTCTGTATTTTTTTAATCATCACATTATCTTTCTTGTTTTTTGTAGTCATCGCTCCGTGAATTATTTTAGAAGGAAAACATTGAGTACTTTGTGAGGAAGCAGGTGGCTGAGCAGTAACTGGAGTGCCCACCTGTAGCATTAGTAAATATTAAGTGAATTCATGAAGCCCTAGATAACTAAACAGATAGTCATGTTTCATTTCATCTGGAATAGCAAAGTAGCGCAAGTGGATTCTTAGACTTCACATTAAATGCACTGAGACAGGTTGCTGTATAAAGGAATCCTGAATACAGAAAATTTCACAAAAACAATTTCATTGAGTTACAGTTCTCATGCTAGGGAACTGAACCTGATTTCCAGTCATAGCAGGTACCATCAGCCTCATAAAACTCTGTACCCATCAGTAGCTACTCCCCATTTTCCTTACTCTAGCCCCAAGTAACCACCAATAGACTTCCAATATACTCAAAGGGTATAGGTCTTTCTTAGACATTTCTTTTTAAGTATTTGCTTATTTAGTATGATGTTTCCATGTTTTTTCTATGTTGTAGCATGGCTCCTTCCTATTTATACTTAAGCAAAGGTCTACTGTAGTCACACTGTTTCAATGACATATGAGAAAAGATTGTGAAATACTCAGAAGCAAAATAGAAGTATTTTCCTTTTTTTGGTGAGATTACATTAGTTTAAAAGTTCTTTTTAAAAACTTTCCTTTTATCTGCTTGTTACTCAATAAGTCACTAGACCTAAATGTCAGGCTGCAGCCATATTTCCAACTGCCATCACCAGCCCCTGCACCAGATGGCCAGGCTTCTGCTGCTGTGGTGACTCTTTGGTGTCAGAATTCTCCAGGTCTGGGCCGACTCATCCTAGTGCACTGATCAATCCCCTTGCAGCTTTCTGAGCAGATTTCAGAGTCAGCATCATACTCACTTAGGTGCTTTCCTACTGTAAAACAGGGTGAGCAAGCAAAAGACACAATCATCACAATTGTCTTCTCATTGAATCTGGGGCAAGATCCATCTTCCTGTTTCTCACTTCTCCCTCACGTGTGGGGGGGGATGAGGGGAGGTGGTAAGGACAGGCTTCCAGAAGTTTGATATTTGCATATTAAAATTTGCATGCTATTATTTCAAAGAAAGAATGTAGTCGTTGGTGTTAACTGCAATTTATTTTTCTTTAAAATTTTTTCTTAGTGTTTTGACAGTAAAAGCACCAGAGAAACTACACATCAGTATATTTTATCACACATAACTCATACTAATAAAAGAAAAGCTCGTGTATCAAAAACAGGGTAATTTTACTAGATGCCTAAGATACCATCACATCTGCTTAAGGATATAGCCTACAAATAGCCAGGTGGGGGTGAAGTCTTTAAAAACTGAAAGAAATGCCTAAGGATTTAACTTTTTAATCATCAGAATTATCCGACTTGATTTCTTGATTTATTTCTTTATATGTTTTCATTAATATATTTTATTCTTAAAAGATCTAATTTTTAAAATATTTAAAAAATAAAAAATTTTATTGTTAAAAGACTAATGCAAATTCGTACTTAAGAACTAACGAGTTGCTGGCTCCTTAAATTCTGTGGGCATTTTAGCTGCCTTTACATGTTGACAACTTTGTTTTCAAATACATACCTTTCTAGGGAAAGAATACCACTTATTGTTTGGTTAGGGCTTCTCTGTAAGCCCTATTTTTTTCTTCTGCAGATTCCATGGTCACTGTTACAGGACAACTTATTTCATCCTTCAGGCGCAGTGCCAGGGAAACTGCTGTAAGCGTGGATGTCTGGGGTCAGGCACATCCTCTTATTACATGGAACTACAGGCTGCTAAAAATTAGAAATTTCAAACTGAAAAGGCTGAAATTCAGCTAGGGTGGTTGCTGGCAGAACCTGGACATGGAACCTGGGTCTATAAGTGATTTTTGTGTTGTTCTGGATTTTTCCTAGTGATGGTAGCTGTTTCCTAAATAACTGCTAAGAAATGAAGAGGACATAAGACATTTTTGTTAAGGCCTTTGAGAAATTCTTATCGTGTACCTACACACACGCGGGGAGACCGTGGCTGAGTGGGCTTTGCAGGAGTCAGTTCTCTCCTGTTGAGCTGGGATCGCTCCAGCCATCAGACCCTGCGGCACTTTCACCTTTTTCTATTTGATGCTACAGTGAACCTAGAAAAGCAGAAAAAATTTCCTCCCCATGAGTTTTTGTTTCTTGTGGTGTTAGGGATGAAACCAAAGCTCTGACATGCTGTCCTGACCCCTAAACCCTCTGATCTTATAATTCAGGACACTGACCTGGTTGGCTGATAACCTCTATCTCCTCTAATCCAATGAATCTCAGCTTTGCTGTGCATTAAAATATCAGGGAAGTTCTAATGACCGTGACATCAGTATAATCAGATTGCCCTGTGCACGGCAGATGACTGCAGTCTGTAACTCCTAACCCTTCCTAGAGCAGTGGCCCCGCACCAGCACTACCAACATCGCCTGGACATGCATTAACAAGGCATTCTCAGATCATATCCCACTGAATCAGAACCGAGGGAACCTCAAAGTACAGTACTTTGAAATCCTGAAATGCACTCAAAACTTGACTACGGATAGAACAATTAGACTTTGTTTGATGCGTATATGCCTGCTTGTCTGAATATGAACCACATATATGCAGGGCCCTTGGAGGCCAGAAGAGTGTCAGGTCTGTGGAGGTGGAGTTACAAGAGGATGGTAGGCTGCATGATGTGGCTGACACCCAATACAGGTTCTCTGCAAGAGCACCAAGTATTCCTAACTGTTGAGCTATCTCTAGTACCCATTTAAAATTTTTCTATATAACTACAAACAAGTATTAAAATTCTTCATTCCTCCATGAACAATAAATAGATTTCCCTTCTTTATGGTTAGTTCCCAGAAATGAATGCTATGATAATGAGGCGGTTCAGCTTGCCAGGGGATGTGGACAGAGCCCGACAATATGTATTACAGGTAAGACTACTGTTGTGCGTATGCATGTGGAAGTCAGAAGGCAATTGGTAAGAGATTGTTGGTGGTGGTGGGTTTTTTGGTTGTTGTTGTTTTTGAAGACAGGCTATTTGTAGCTTTGGATCCTGTCCTGAACTAGCTTTTGTAGACCAGGCTGGCATTGAACTCACAGAGATCCGCCTGCCTCTGCCTCCCTAATGCTGGGATTAAGGGGTGCGCCAACCTACCATGTGTGTCTCAGGGATCAATCAAGTTTGGCAGCAGGCACCTTAACTGACTGAGGCATCTTCACTCACACACACACACACACACACACACACACACACGTAAGACTATTTAAAAATACAGAAGGCAACAGCAGGTAGTTACAAAAAATTTTTTTAGATACAGAGCCAAGTTGGTCAACCTTTGCTTGATTTGACAAAAACTAGGAAAGGAGCTCATAAAAAACAAATAACAACAACCAAAAAACCAGCTTACCTACTTTTACATTTAATTCCAGTGCCTTGCAGGAGTTGGTTCTCATCTTGCACTATGTGTGTCCTAAGAGATTGAACTCGCTTAAGCATGGCAGTGAGCTCCTTCACCTACTGAGCCATCTCACTAACCGAAGAAAGCTCAACTAATATAATTTCTCCTTAAGTTATTCAGTGATACTCCTATGCAGGCAAGGCCAATGAGACCTGCTAGGCTACAATAAGATTTGATGTGTCCATGAATATCATTACTGTACTCTGTCTGGGGCCGGCCCCAGCCCTGTCCAGAGCTTCCTTCCTATAACTAGACAGTTACAGTAGCCTTTCCTACTAAAGGTAAGTGGGTCACTGAACACAATTTGAAACCAACATAGTGAACTATACATTCATGAAGGTTTTTCTTTCAAAGGGAGAACCATTTCATGTTCAGGACCTAGAGGCTTATTTTAAACATATTGCTGCATATCTTCAGAACTTTCTCACAGATACCCAAGGTACTTAAAAATAATTTTAAAAATTATTTTTTAAATAATTTCCAGAGCCAGTGAGATAAATATTTCCGGTGCCAGTAGGTAAACATACTTGCTGCAAAGCCTGATGACCCGAGGGACCCATATGATGGAAGGAGAAAACTCTTGCAAGTTTTCCTCTTACGTCCACATGTGCCCTATCATGTGCATGCCCACGCCCACACACTGAACACATAAATGGAATGTTTTTTAAAGAATGATCAGTTTCCAAATTCATAGTTATCTGGAGGCTACAGGTTATATACATGGAATACAGTAAGCAAACAAGTATTAACAAGTATAACACATTAAAAATTCTAAATAATTATGTTTCCAGTATTTTAGTGAGTGCTTGACAGTGCTATAAAACGCTCAAATCTAGTATCCATCAGAGGGGCTCTGGCCTTAGAAATAGTGCAGCCATCCTTGTACCCTTGAGGGTTACAGAACCGCTCCTTGGATATTAAAGATGATGAGCATTTAAAGCTACTTATATCAAATGTTAGAATATTGCTTTATACTTTAAACCATTTGGGGATTGTTTATAATAGCTAACTGAAATATAAATGCAACTGATATTGTTTAGAGAATGATAACAAATCTGTGTACATGTACATGCTCAGGTGTGTCCAAAAACATGGTTATAGAAAGCTAATCAAGGTCTCGAGTGAAGAGTAAGACTAAAGAGGGAAAATAATTGTAGTTCTTATAATAAAGTATGTGTGGACAACTCAGGATTACTAAAGAGTTGATTAAAACACTGAGCAGAAGACAATGTGAATAGAAAAGACACTGAAAACTCAAATAGGAAAATCTATAAGGATAACGAATTCTTAAAGGAAGACTTAAAAAAAAAAAAACCTCCCTGGTGCTAGATACTAAACAGAGCTTTGCACATTAGCAAGTGCTCCACCACTGAGCATCTCATTTCCAGTCCATTATTTGACTCAAATAGAACAGAAAATAATTCCAACAACTGGCAAATGGGATTATATATAAAAGCTTCTGCAAGATCAACAGACAGCATACACAATAGAAAAAAAAACTGCCAACTATACATACTATAAATTTAATACCCAAAATATATAAAGAACTGTAAAAATTGAATGCTAATTTAAGCATTCACTAAGTAGGCTAATGAACTAAACAGATGATTCTCAAAAGAAATACAAATGGCCAGTAAGTATATGGAAATGTGTTCGCCATTCTTAACAATTAGGGAATGCACGTTGAAACAGACTCCATCTTAGCCACCATCAGAATGACTATTATCAAGAACACAAGTGATGATAAACGCTGATGAGGGTGCAGGGAAAGGGAATAGAAACTCCTGTGGCCACTGTGGGAGTCAGAAGAGAATACCGTATATGTTTGCTTGTCAGCACCTATGGTGACTGGGTGCAACAGCATGAGGGGTCAATAAGAACAAAGTGTAACAATGTGCATGTATGGGAAAGCCAAACATTTTAAACCTGGAGTTCTCTACTAAGTTAAATCATTCACTATATCTTTAGCTAAGCTGAAGTCACGCATAGAGAATAAAAGTGCATACTTTTAATCCTAGGACTTAGAAGGCAAAGGCAGATGGATTTCTGTGAGTCTGAGGCCAGTCTGATCTATTAGTACGCTCTAGGCCAGCCAGAGGTACATAATGAGATACTATCTCAAAATAAAGTGGTTTCTCACATAACCTTTGAAGTAGGTTATTTGTGCAGGTATATATGTTTAAACATCAAGCAAGAGAAAGCATGCTGCTTTGCAAGATGACACAGAAAACTAAACCCATGTTTTGAGCAAAGCTTTTCAGCCATATCCTAGGAATATTATATTCTAAGTAACAGTAATTGAGAGCCATGGAGAAGGGCTCAGCCACTAACGGCTAGGCTCCCAACCAAAACTATAAGAGAACCATGGAAAGGAAGTGCTTTATTATACAACTTAATTCCACAGAGGGAAATTATAAATTATATCAGAGGGAAAAATGTTTTATTAGTGTCCAGCATCTAGAAAAAAAACCAACATTAGAAACATACTTCCAGAATGTATCTATCTTTAATGGCACAGAGAGGACATGAGCAATGGTGTCCTCATACAAGAGGAAATCAGAAGTTAATCCTCCATGATGGTAAAGGTAATCCACAGACCAACTGAAGACAGTGATACCATGATCAGATTAGGAAACTCTGGGGATGAGCTGTCATTTCCAATATGAAAGGCATTTTCATCACAAGCCCTTTGGGTTCGCCTTTTAAAATGGAAAAGTCTTTTATAGATAGAACTCTGAAAAACTTCTAATGCTTCGGTAAAGGGAACAGAAAATGGCTGGCTGCTTGACAGAGCTGAATTGTGTGTGTGCTAGCCAAGCTAAAGCATGCTCCCATATGGAAAAGGATGTAAAGTATATGGAAGCAGCCGCCATCTGCTGGAAAGAGAACATCAGGACATAGTATGATTATTAACTGCACAGCTCATCTAATCTCAAACTGTGTTATCCACTGTGGCAGCATTCCTGGAGCTGATGAGTGACCTCTGTTTCGTTGTCTCCTGTAGAGTGATGGCGTGCAGCAGACAACCTACCTCGCCCAGCGGTACTGCCATGAAGCAGTGAGAGAGATCAGGAAACTTAGACCATCCACAGAAAGGGACGCCCTCATCCAGCTTTCAGAAAGTGTGCTCACAAGAGATAAATGACAACCCTTTCTGTCCTTTCCGGCAGCTATTTTACCAGACTGTGCCTAATGAATTTTGTGAAACACTGCTTCATGTGCAGATAACCAAAAATCACTTTAGGAAATAATTTCAACCTTATTGATGGGCAATTTTTTTTTATTGGCAAAGTTTTAAAGAAAACTTTTTAAATGTAATTAAACCAGTGTCACTATAGTCCTATAAAGTCTAATCGAGGTATCCTGATGGTTATGTGTGGCACTGTTTACACTGTTAATGCCCACATGGAAAGCCATTACACAAATAAATAATCAACGTTAAAATTCAAGTGGTTTGTCTTTGTTTCATAAGATTAAAGGTCAGAGAATTTTGAAGTCTGTACTTAAATTTAAATCCACATTAGTTATGTTTTAACAATATCCAACTTTTTTCATAGAGGAGCATAGTTTATTATAAAAGACTGTAGATAAAATTTAGACAACAGGTTATTTACAAATTAAGAAAACATTCTGCTTCAAAAGGAAAAGGCATAATATAGCTATCTGATCACTAATGACATACTTCTTTAAAAATAACAAAGGTAAATAAAATATATATGAAATAGTTGATGATTTGGTAGAAACAATGATCTTTAATTTTCAGAAACATTTTGTACTGCTCTCACCATTTACTATGCTGTCTGTAAGTCTGTAATCCTCAATACATAGAAACCAACACTGTGTGACCTACTGTAATATCCTAAGCAGTACAGAATTATATACAAGAGAAATATCCCTAATATCCCTCTCACCCTCCCTTAAATCAAGGAGACACACAAAGTGCATGTGTTGCATTTCACTTACAATACAAACCTGCCTATTACCTGTTTACAGAGTAATACATGGCCTATTTTCTTTTCCAATTGTATGATGCTAGTGCCGTGTAATGGATTGCATATGCCTATCCACAAATTAATTGCATCCGCTTTTACAATACATAAGAGATTTTCCTTTCAGTGAACCAGTGTAAGTTCATTTTCATCAAAACCACAGGAATAGTGTAGCATCCCTTCAGATTTTTACCTACAGAATGATGTGTTTACTTTGACAAAATGTTTTAGCTTCAAAATCTGCAAAATTCTGTCACATCATGCTGTTTGGACACATTAAGATCAAGCTAAAAATGTTTCCAAGCTGATACACTGAGAAAATAGGACCATAATTCTGCAATAAATCTTTGTGTTGGGATTATGTGTGCATGCATATGCACGAGAACACATGTTTAAAGCAAACCAGTAAAGGAGAGGACAAAATCCTTTGGTTCACTTATGTATTTGTGAATGGAAAAATTTATAATGCAAATTTCACTCATTAAAAAACTTAGATACAAATTACAACATTACAGATAATCTTTCATTTCACATGAAGAATTTAGAGACTCAAATATGAGTACTCCAGATAAATGTTACACAAATTGGAAGCATCTTGAATTGTTAAGTATCTTTCAATACATAAAATTTTATGCATGCTTTAAACACAGTATTCTTAAAAAATGAGAATTTAAATCAAAAGTATGACCAGCACCAGCATTTAAGTTTTCTGATTTTCCTATTAGTCTGACATAATGTTAGTGACCATGCTGCACTGAAACATGAAATGGTGCATTCTGAACCATGATTTGTTAAACATGATAACCCACATCCCCAAAATGTTTAGGCTGGTCATAAAGTTATCAAGGTGTGAGCACATATGCATAATCAATTACAGGCAGTCTCTGGTATAAACTGCTGTTCAGCAATATGTGAACTGCCTCTAAAATGTATGCTTACAGGTAGACATCCAAATATACCAATAAAACATTGTCCTGAAAATATGGGCACATTTTAAACATTAAAACAATTCTGTTAACCATATAGTCCCACAGTATGACGGAGTAATAACCTACATGAAAAGAAAAAAAGAAAAAAGAAAAACCTAATCAGTATAGTGCATGATCGATTCAACATAGTTCCCAGGAAAGAGTCCAGTCACTCGATTGCAAACCCCTTCAAACCAGCCATCATCATTCTTCTTTATGACGTAGATGATTGCACCCTCTTTAAAGGACAGCTCGTCATCCTTGTCTTTTGTGTAATCATATATTGCAACAACTATGGAGAAAACAAAAGGACGACATTAGAGTGCTGCCTCCAAAAGTTACTTGAATTTTTAAATGTAATACAAATCTATGTAGTATAGGAAAATCAAGTATATGACAG
This sequence comes from Ondatra zibethicus, assembly GCA_004026605.1. Classification (NCBI taxonomy): domain Eukaryota; kingdom Metazoa; phylum Chordata; class Mammalia; order Rodentia; family Cricetidae; genus Ondatra; species Ondatra zibethicus. The sequence continues at coordinate 60,061 of PVIU01000771.1, read as the reverse complement.
AAGAGAACTGTTAGTTGTCCTCTGATACTCATACACAGACTGTGCCATGTGCCCCTTCCCAATAAAATAAATGAAGTCACAATTTTAAAATCTTGGAATTTGGGTGTGTTAGTTTTGCTTTTCTGAGATAAGACCTCACTATTTAGCTTAGGCTGGTCTCACTGCCTCAACATCCCAAGACCTAGGATTAGAGAGAGGCCTGCACTCCCACAGATCCACACGTTGAATTTAGGATTTATTTCTATTCATTCAGACAAATATCCATGGGGTATCTAAGCAAAGTACCATACCATACATTAATAAATCTACTTATTGTGAGGTAAGTCTATTTATTCAAAATTCTATGCTAATTGATAGGGATACATTCAGGTTTAAAATTAAAAAAAAGTCTCACTTTAAAGTTTAATTTTAAAGATGGAAAAGTAAGGGAAAAACCCAGAAAGTGTGATACAAGTTCAAAATACTTTTCCTTTCTAGTTAAAGTATCCTTTCCAGATGTTATAGAACAGTCAAACAACTGATGTACTGCTTTCTATACTATCGTTTTGTGAATTTAAATATTTCCTTAAATCCATTTTTATAACATAATTCTAAAATTACATGAAATTTTCTATATATGAATAGTAAATTTATAACTTATGTGATTTTTTTATTTACTTAATTTATTCATAGCAGTCTTTTTTCTTAAAAATAAGGAATTTTATGAGCATATATGATGCTTATATTTTTGCCCTTAAGAAACTCTAAATTAGTGAAATAGGGAAAGTACTGATGGAGCCATCATTTTAAGTTAAACAGGCAGTCTTCTCTCCTTACAAAATACTGTTGTGAGGAGATCCAACAAGCCCAGTTCCTTCCATTTTAGTTCTACAGCAAAATCATAGTATGCAGATTATGATCTCAATAGTATATCAAAGCTTAAAAATACAATACTATCAAAAGTATCTCTGGCTAAATAACAAGCTAAAAGGATCAAGTGATTTGCAAGGGGTTAACAATTACTAATTAAGAAAACCTCTTCACATAATCTTTGGTAATACTCTTGTATCTAGAGTCATAGATGTGAGAATCAGTGCAACAGATTAACTTTAAACTGGCTGACAAATGCCTGAAATGGCCAAGTCTTTGAGCAAAATCATGTTCTTAGATCCTCCTATGCATATGGCTCAGAAAGGTAATGAACCACAGTTTTCAAGGTTTCCTCTGTAACAGTCTTATCTCAATGTATATACTTCCTCATATAATTTCTTTTAGCTCTATTTAACCACTAATGATAATCTGATGTTGATTCTATTCTCCTGGATCTAATCAAGATTTCCTATATGTAGTACTATAAGGCTATCTGGAATTTAAGTCTATTAGTTTAATGCAGAGAATAGGATCACATCAGTATACATTAGGTTAAATTTGAGTTAGCAATAAGAACAAGGCTTTCGAAAGTCATGTCATAAACTGTTGGTCCAAGTTTTTGTTAAACAAGTTTCACAAAGGTGGCTATTACAACTTTAAATATATGTGTACTTGCTGTTCTATGTTAATTTGTACACGTTAGAACATATCTGGGAAGAGAGACTCTTAGTTGAGAAAGTGCCTCCATAAGATTGGCCTGTAAGTCTGTGGTGCACTTCGCCAAAAGAGCACACTGTGTGACACGCTGTGCTTCCAATGCCACCAGGACAAATGAAGAGCTATTGGAGAGGCAGGAAAGATGGAGGATCAAAGAGGTTGCTTTTGTTGTTCTATTTTTTCTTTTGTTTTTGTTTGCTTGCTTGTTTTGTTGTTTTTTAATTGTCGTTTGGATGACTGCTTCAGGGTAAAAGGGAAGAATATGAAGGGACTGGGAGGTGAGCGGAACTGGATGCATGATGTGAAATTCCCAAAGATTCAATAAAGAAATTTTGTTAAAAAAAAAAAATCTAGAATTTAAATTGAAAACATAAAGAATCCTTGGCATACTGCTGAAGAACACAAGGCATATGCAGTACCATCTTGCCTGGTAAGACAGATAAAAAACACTGGATTTTTTTTCACAGCAATAAACTCTGTAAATCAGTCCATGGTAGCAGTACCTCACCTTTCTCAATATAGTTCTTGGGAGCCCATGCAGGATCCCCGTCTGCATACGGGTCACTGTACTGAACTACTGCAGCTTCCTCGTCTTCATAGTCCACCGGAGGGGGCGGTGGAGGAGGTGGAGAGTCATCAAACATGGGAATGTCATCGGGCGGAGGGGGGGGTGGTGGAGTTGGGCTATCAGCAACTAAAAGGATTCAAACAAGTAATTAATATAAATGAAAAAATTTAAATGAACAGAATTTAACAAAAGTCTAACTCAGACAGCATGCACTATATAAAACATGCAGTGATTAGAAATAAAAGCTTGGTGTGTTAAAGTTTATACTGCTTTTAAGCATAATTTTGCAATAATAAAATGAGCTAAATTAAGCATAAAAAGTACTATAAATTAATGAATGCAAGAGGTTAGGATACAGTATCTACTTTCATAAGAAATACAGGAGTAAAGAATTTTCCTTAAGACTCAGGTCAAAACAAATGCTCCACTAGGCCTAGTAGCCTAAGGGACTCTGTCGTTTGGAATACCGCTAAATATCTGACATTAGAGGTTTGATCGTTTTTACTACATATATCAGTGCCCTCAATTTTGGCTTTTAATAGCTTAGAACCCTAGAAACTACATCTCAAGTAGACATTTTTTATTTATTTATTATTTATTTTGCTTTAATAGGGAGAAAACCCAAGTTTGTAGTATCAGGTTTGCATCTTTGTGTAAGGTTTTGTTTGTTTGTTTTCTATTTAAATTTTAACAAAAACAACAAAAAATAATTTCCAACTAGAAAACCACATTAAATATTTTTAAAGGAATGTTATATTCACAGTCAAAATTTAATGCAGAAAGAAAATTAAGATTCTGCATCATGACTAATAAAACAATCATGAGATGAGATCAGAGCCTAAAGATCCAATTTCCTAACTTAAACACAATTCAGATTTAAACATAAAATGTTGAAGATGTAGTAATTTTAAAAGAAACAAAAATAAACAAACAATAAAAATGAATCACACTTCAGATTCTAGATGGCTAGGGTGTGTGTGTACGCATGCTTCAAAAAATCTAGGGTATTAACAGTGACATGGGTGTGGGACTAGAATTGTACTTACTGGGCCACCAATCTTCTAGTATTAGAAATTCAAAACTAACACAACTAAAGCTCAAACTTCTACTCCACAAATTCCTTTAAAAGTTTGGGGGGTGGGGGGAGGTGGGAGGGAATCAGGCAAGGTGGTGCATGTCTTAATCCCAGCATTTGGGAAATAGAAACTGGTTGATCTCTGTGAGTGCAAGGCCAGCCTGGTCTACACAGCTAATTCTATGCCATCCATAGCTACACAAAGAGGCTCTTGATTAGTTTTGTTTTTAAAGAATGAACGAGAGAGAAGGGAGGAAGGAAAACATTATTATATAACTGATGTATGTTTTAAAGGTTATTCTTCCTGACAGGGTATGTTGAAAATATCCCCAAGTTTTAAAGCATGCAGAGAACGCCCTACTTCATTACCAGTTAAATTCTCTGATTTCTACTTCTATTCTTGAGAGGAAAAAGATAATAAAAAAATCAATTATATGTGATGATGCTCGCTGAGAGCAATCTACCAAGTCTACAGCTGGGCTGCTGTCCATCACATGCATGATTCTGCCTGGACCTACATCCTCCATAAAGCTTTCTGGTGTGGAGGAAGAGAAGAGGTATGAACCCATCCTGACATCAAATAACCACAGCACATATTCTTCATTTGGCTTCATGTATGCACTGCATATCTGTTGGATTCCCTAAATTGCTGTCACTCTTATAAGTACTAGTTGAAGATTACCATTCAACTGTCATTAAGTATATATATTGACTTATCTTTAATTTTATGGAAAAAGTCTGGTCAGTTCAACTTTCTGCCTTAATGCTTTACCTACCACTATTCATATTTGCTCTAAAAGGCTTTCTGGTGTTAATAATGAAAGGCATTAGTCATAAGGGGCTCATATCTTAAGCCAAATTAGATTAAACGCTACATGCCTTTACTGTCACTTCCTCTAAGCACCAGAGGTATTTCAAAAGCACATAAAATATTTGCACTTCATAAAATACTTAAAGTGCAGATACAAAATAGGAATAAACTTGGAATATCAGTGGTATGAGAAGAACAATTCAACATCATGTGTTTATTAAAAAGAACAAAAATAGTTGTGAATCTCTTTGGCAATAATGCATATGAATACTGGATTTCTGTTCTTTTCAATTACCAATTAGTCAATGATTTCTAGACCCAAGAAGTTCAATGGCTACTAAAATTATTTCCCAGCAATTCTTCATAATGGAGCAATGTAAAAAGATCATCTGGCACTTTCGATCTCTGATGTATTTAGTTTCTAAACTGTTTTTGCATCAAGAAACAGTAATATCGCTGAGCGTGATGAACACAGCTGCCATCACACTACTTAGGAGTTTAGGCAGAAGGGACTCTACTGCAAGGCCAGCCTGAATGACACAGGATAGTCATTCCAAAGCTCAGCAAACAAGAATATAATTCACTGTTAAAACAACGGACCTAGCATGTACAAGACCCTCGATACAATTGCCAAGAGCATAAAAAACGGGGAAAGGAGCAGCAGTGACTAGTAAGTTACCCTTACCACTTATTTTTAAACACCTAAGATTCATTTAATTTTAAATATCTGAACACAGAGTTTTCAAACTGAAGTTAGTAAGAAGGCACTCAGAAATTTCAAAATTCTAAATTTACATTTTCAATAAGCCCCTTATATGTGTCATGAAGGAAGAGACTTTGACTTAAACTGTTTGTATCCTTCCCAGAGCCTAGCATGTAACACTGAATAAAGATGGTGGAAGGGAGTGAAAGAGAAGTGAATTAAGAGTCAGCAAAAGCTGACAGAGTTTGCAACAAATGTGCTTTCCTGAAAGATGAGCTGCTCAAGTAGGTCGCTCACCACTCAAACCATTCTGAAATTTATTTTTAGGCAGATCCCAAATAAAGTAAATTAGATCTAAATACTATCTTCATTTCAATTCTTGACACTGAAGCAACTGTACTTTCCATTTGCCACACAATATTCACTCTGGGCATGCAGAATTTTTTGTACCTCAAAGGTAATGAGCAATGATACAGTCTACCTAGATTAATATACACACTATAAATATCTAATGCAAGTTATTGAACCTAGTCTTCACTAAGATAAAACTTTAAGAAAACAGACAGGTTTATATTTGGCATACAAGCTCAGGCCAGCACAGGTCACTTGTTGGCCAGGGCATGAGGCCTTGTCAGTCCCTCAGACAGACAACATGCATATGACTCACTTATTCTTGGAGGTTAGTTTTTCAAAATAATTTTTTATATATGAGTGTTTTGCCTACCATGTACATATGTGCATCACAAGAGCACAGAGCCCACAGCACCAGGTCCTCCAGAAGTGGAGTGACACTGTTGTAAGCTGCTATGTGGGTGCTGGGAACTGAACCCGGGTCCTCTGCGAGAGCAACAGGTGCTCTTAACCACTGAGCCATCTTTCTAGACTCCAAGACTCATTCTTAATAATGAAGCTTCATATAGATCAGAAGCTACCATCATTCTCTATTTTTTCACATTTGTTTTGTGTATAACTGGAAATCAGAGAACTTAGAGAAGTAGGCTCTCTCCTTCCACCATGTGGGTTCTGTAGATTGAGTTCAGATCAACAAGCTTGATGACAAGGGCCTTTACCTACTGAACCACTAGTCCCTTTCTAAAATACTGTGCTACTACGGGAAGAGGTACAGGCACTGTCTCAATTTCCTGATGCGTGTACAGTATAATTATATCTTGACAATTCTGTTAGGAGTACAGATGTTGTTGTTTTGGCTTCTTTATTTTTTTTTGAAGATCTCCTACCTCAGCCTCCTAAGGGTTTAGGATTACAGGCATGCACCACCATATCCAGCGGCAAAAGGTTTTCAAATTCTCCAAATAACTATTAGGGATTTGCATTCCTGTATTTCAATGCTCTTTGCTTGAAAATACGCAAATAACGAATCTTGTGTCTTAGATCACCTAAATACTTAAGAAAGCTGCAGCTTTCAAATTGATATGGGTCAGTAATCATGCACACACGAGGAAAGAACAGAAGCCCGTGCTCTTCAGTTTCAGCACCGCACATCTGTACCTATTCTTCAAGGTAAGATTAGCTTCTCAGGAGGAAGGAAAAAGGTGACCATCAGCCATGCATGCTAGAGAAGACAGCCTCTAATCTGACAGCTGTGTTTCCAGACTTACTGTTTTCCTGCACCCTGGCCACGAAGCCTGTGAGAGGTATCTGTGGAGTCAACTGAGGCATAGGGGGAGGAGGTGGGGCAATAGAAACTGGCAGAAAGACACAGTATGGGGAATAAAACATATAGAAAGAAAAGAAAACAAACAAAAAGCAGAAGTCAGTTACAAGGACCACAAACATAAATAAGTATGCCAAGAACAGTCTGCAAATGAAAACAAACAAAACAAAAACAAACAAACAAACCCTGCTACCTTCTTCAAGTTTTTTCCCCACAGAATCTAGAGCTAGGCTGTGCTCACTCACATGGGTAAGAGCATAAAGTAACAAATACACTTACTTTTAACCTAGCATTACATTATTGGGGGAACTTTTTAATTTACTATATAACGTTTATTTTAGCACAATGTTTTTCAAATTCTAAAGAAACACTTCTAAAATATGTCACAGTTAAATACCTACAAAGCCTTCCAGAAATCTGTTTTTGCTGTAACTCTATATACTAACAGATTTGTCTAGCTTTAAGGTAATGTTGCAAATCTTAAACCAAATTAAGTGCGTAACAGCGGTTGATTACCTGTATAAATACATCGATAAATCAATCTATCAAGTCACAAGTTCCCTTTAAAGAAGATTCTTATATATCTAAATTTACACACCTCTCTGGGAAAACACTTTTGCTTACAAAATATGATTTTTGTTACTTTTTAAGTTAGCAGCTTTATTTGTAAGAAACCAGCCCTAAACTTACTAAGGAACAAGAATGTTCCATGTACCTTGTGATTATTCAGTTTCTCAGGGGAAGTTATCAAAGATGGTCTTTTTGAAACGTGTTACCTTTTTCAGGAGATACTTTATAGAAAATTGATATTAAATGTCATTTGGGTAACAAATGTGTGAGAGAGTAACATAAACTAGAAGCAAAGACTCATGTTTACTACTTTGTCTCAGTTTAGCAAGACAGTAACTGCTAAAGATGACTTAGAAAAAGCCAACTGGTTTAAATGGAAAGATCTGGCTTAGTAGTGATCACAAATAAGTGATGTTACATTAACCAAGGAAAAGAACATTATTGGTTCCCAAGATCATTTTATCAAAATAATTTTCATCTGATGCAGGATATAAATTTTTTGATAAGCATAAAAATGTGAGAGGTTCCAAGTTCAAAATTAGTACAATATGTGCAAAAAGTCATACAGATCTAAAAACAGCATTCAGCTCACTAACAGAAACTAGTCTTTCATTGTTACAGAAAAGACTCCTTAAAGGATTAAAGGGTACTGATTTTAAAACAAACAGAAACAACTAAAAGTCTCCCCTTAGCCAAACAATTTTCCAAAGAACCCTTAGTGGCTAGGCATGCTTGTTAGTAGTGGGAGAAGACAGACGAGATGTGCTTTGAAAATGTGCATCACCAGCACACCTACACAGAGAAAATGTGCATATCACAACACTAACACAGCCACGCGCCAGTAAACTACACCAGAGTTCCTACTGAAGGACAGCTGGGTAAAACACACTTAACACCGGGAGCTAAGTTTGCCTTCCAGTTTCAAAAAGAACACAGACAAGTGTGGACTGATAAAATAAAAACCCTACTTACAGAGCAAATTAAAAGACAAGTGTACATGTGTGGGAAGGTAATGAACATAAAGACGGGATCTAAAAAAGCAGAACAAGGAAAGAAAGTTAATGAAACTAGTGGGATGAACAACTAATTCATCACGATGGCGCACACCTTTAATCCCAGGCAGGTAGACCTCTGAATTCAGGGCCAGCCTGTTCTACACAGTGAGTTCTCAGACAGTCTGTCTCAAAAAAAAGAGAAAAAAAAAAAAACCTATTGTGATAAATGATTGATTCATTATCTATTTAGACACTAAGCTACCATTCAAAACCCAGTAAACTAAGTAAATATCAGCTAAGAGTTTAATATTGCTTAGTAGCCTGAATAAAAATTCTAGTCTGGAAAAAGGCTGTATAAACTGGGGTACTCTTTGAATACAGGCATTTGTGACAAAGTACCTTTCGATTTGCTGTAACCCAATCACTCTGAAACTCAAAAATTTTAACAAAAAAATGGACAGTGTCTACTTAAGATAAACATGGTGGTGCTCGCCTGTCATCCCAACAAACAGGAGGGGCTATAAGTTCAAGGCCAGTAAAAGTTAAGCAGCACCAGGCCAGCTAGGACTACAAAGCAATGCCTTGTCTCAAAAATAAGTAAGTGAATGAATGAATGCATAGACACACACAACACAAATATAAATAAAAAGAACCAAGAAAATCCCCATGTAAATGCAGACTGATCGTCATTCTTTTTATAGACTAAAGTGGAAAAAAGCTGCCATAGAAAAACCTGTCAGTCCATACCTACCATCTTCATGACAAAAATAAATACTGGACAACAGACTTATTTCAAATTGTTTCCTTTTTGGATTTAGCATCTTCACATGGAAACTGAACTCAATAACTATCCTCGGATATCTAAACATTTTCTTTCTAATTCTATGTCTATTTTCTAACCCTGTAAGATTTTAAACACTGGCTGTAATTAGTATTGGGATGTGCAATTTGAAGTGAACAGAAGAAAATCAAAAGAAAATCCTTCCCACCCATTTGAATTATTCAGAAAGATAAAGTAAGCAGGCATTGTAAATGTTTTCAATTGAAAGCATTTGAGAAGAAGTCTACGATCTTGGAAGTGATAGTCAGCAATTTCTTTTTATTATTTTTTAAAAAATAATCTTTGACTATGTTGGTGTCTTTATATCACTACTGAACCATCAAAATCATGCCCATAAAATTTCAGACTGTTTTGTTCTCTAGTTCAAATTATACTGTAATAATCCTAATAGCACATTAAAGCATTTGGTGAATTTGGCTAGATTAAATATATTCAAGCGAACCTTGGAGAATAAGTGAATAGCAGCTGCTTTTAAAATGGTTATTCAAGGATTAGCATTCAAAAGCAAAAATAAACATGAAACAGCATGGCTTAAATTGTTGTCTATCACAGTTAAGAATTCCAGTTCAAATAATCTCCTTCAAAAGGAGCTGTACTATTGCTGTATGCCTGCAAAACACAAGCTTACTTGAATTTTGAGAATAAAGTGGCCCTCCATTAACATGAGGCTGAGCAGAGAACTGGGCAGTCACAGAGGGAGCTCGTCTATATCCACCAGAAGATGTCGAAGAAGTGGTAGAGTTGTGCCGAGAAATCTGCCTGGTCATTGTGCCATACTGGGACCCAGGAGCTGAGCCAGGGGCTGCTGAAAAGCATTAGTAAAAAGGCAACCAACAAAGCATTAAAAACACCCGAAGTAGCAGAACAAAGGGGCAGGATGGGGGTTCTTGTTACCTTATAAAGCCCACAGCACAAAATAAAGAAAAAGGAAGATGAAAATCAAATTAGCTCTACTTCCAAAGTGTATAAACAAGGGGAACAGCCAGTGTGAAGGAAGAGTTACAAAAGTGAACATGGAGCATTACGATTTAACCCTTTGCAGTAAGCACAATCCCAAATGCTGTTTCACTAATACTCCATGTAATCTGCATGTGCATTTCTGAGCGCTCCCTAAACAATGCAGTGACAACTGTTCACACCACTCACATTATATTGGTGTGATGAGTAACCTAGAGATGACTTTGAACATAATAAGGCATACATGTGTAAGTTGTCTGAAGGTACCATGCCATTTTTTTATAAGGAACTTAAAATACCTAAGGATTTTGTATCTACTGAAGGTGGGAGTATTCAAGAACCAATCGTCCAAGGAAACAATGAACAATTATATAGAGTTTTATATGTAAACTTTCTCCAACAAAATCAGTACCACAGATAGTCTGAGATAAAAGTTGTTAGTTGTGGGTCCTTCATAAACGACCTCTTTTCCATAGCCAACAGTTTCAGAATTTGATTCAAAATTCTATCTGGCTAAATAACCCAAGTTAAGTAATAAATTTAAACTGTCAGTTAAGGATATTTTTCTGATTTTTACAACAACTGCTAATAATTACTGTTACTAAATATTTACATTAGTGCTATTCTTAGCACTACTAAAAAAATATTACTCCTTATGAATGAACACTGCTAAATATAGTTCCTGAATTTCCCTAGGACAACCGTTCTTAAGCTTCAGGGCTGATGAAAATCTCCCTCTGAAAGGCTTCTTGTAACGTAGATTTCTGGGTCCCATCTTCAGAGTTTTTAACTAAGTAGGTCTAGGATAGGTTCTAAGAACTGAAATTTCTACCTATTTCGTCCCTGTTGATACTGACTGGTCCTGCTGCTCTCAAAGTCAATGCTCTGAATAAATGGTTTACAAACATTTTTGCCTTTGAATTCACGCTTAAAAATTAAAATTGGAGGACCCCGAAAAGCTGTCCTTGACTGTATTTGAATCCAAAGTGACACAGCTGTGAGATGCATTAACACACAAGTTCACAGCGCATAGCTGTCAAGCGACGACTGCATGGAGCCTTTAGAATAAAATCTCTAACAGAACAAAAAATATAAACAATGAATAAAACTTTGACTGCAAAAATCTATGGAGAAATCTTTTTGAGAACTAGTATTTTGAGAACAGGTACTCTGAGGTTACTATCTAGAACTGAAACTGAGAAATTGGAGTAGGTGCTGGTTTAATCTGTCTAGGTAACAACAGAGTCTATAAAGTATGCACATCAACAAATTCCACCAGAAATGTCCGGATCTCCATGAGGACTGGCACACAGAGACACCTACACTGTTACTATCCAGTGAACACAAAAAGGGCATCTCATGTGGCTCCAATGACCATTTTCCAGGTAGTATCTCCTTCCCTCTCCACCTCTATGCTTTTTCCTCAGTCTAGGTAAATGTTGTCAGCTTATTTCACCTACATGGAAATTCAGTTCTCATAAAAGACACCTCATTATTCTTATCCATATTACTACGTACTTCTAAACTGAATGCTGCTATAGAATATTAGCTTAGTATGTGTTATATTTGTTTATGCTGTGGAATATTTGTTTAATGATGTAAAGATGTGTTGCATTCATTTATGTTGCATTTAACTCTGTAAAGTTGTGTTACTTTGCCAGCCAAAAACACCCAATTGGTCTGTCTAATTAAAGAGCTAAATGGCCAACAGCTGAGCAGGAGAGAGAAATAGGAGCGGCTGGCAGGCAGACAGAATAAATAGGAGGAGAAAGAAGAATGGGGGAGCGGGAGAAGGAAAGAGGATACCAAGGGGCAAGCCTCCCAACCACACAGCCAGCTACAGAGTAAGAAGAAAGATATATAGAATAGACAAGTTAAAGGCCAAGAGGCAAAAGGTAGATGGGATAATTAAAGTTAAGAAAAGCTGGCTAAATAAGTCAAGCTAAAGCCAGCATTCACAAGTAAGTAAAAGTCTCCGTGTATTTGGGAACTGGGTGGCAGGCCCCCAAAGAGTCAAAGAATAAAAGAGTTTAAAAAAAAACTCTACAGAATGTAGAATTCTTTATAACTCAGTCTAGTCCTTTCCAACTAGAAAACAATTTGAATGCATACTATTAAGTTATTTCTTAACATCCTCAGCTATCTTAAAACCTAGGCTGTATCAAACTTTTCCAAAGTATGAGCCAAAGGACAGCATCAGAGCAAACCACTGTATCATACACACTATATTTTCCTTTCCATGTTCTGCTTCCTGTCTCCACCTCTGCCCTGAGGCTGACTGCCTGAAAGAGTTCCAAACACGCAGCATGCAGTGAAAGGACATCAGAGACACTGTTAATTTAAAATATTTTTTGAACAATAAGAGCTAGTTTCCCTCAATCTAAATAAATAAATAAAAAGCCCATTAAGTTACAGGACCATTATGCAGGGTAGTGAAGAGCAATGAGAATAGGTCTTTCACCAGAAGACATGAGTATCACTCAGCTTGAAATTTTTTTCTTTCCTTTTTTTTTTTGGTTTTTCGAAACAGGGTTTCTCTGTAGCTTTGGACCTGTCTTGGAACTAGCTCTTGTAGAACAGGCTGGCCTTGAACTCACAGAGATCCACCTGCCTCTGCCTCCCAAGTGCTGGGATTAAAGGCGTGCACCACCACTGCCCGGCTCAGATTTAATTCTTTAACTTAGCATTATTATCTACAATCTAATAACTGTAACAACTTGCAATCTTTGGCTACAGGAGCTTATTGAAACTGTGCAAAGTGTAATTTAACGGCTCCCCAATGCCTATGCAGTCTCACCCTCCACAGTGCTCACTGGGAGAAGCAGGACTTCACAGGGAATCAAGACAGAAATGCTTTCCAATAAAATAGTTTATAATTCAGGCCAGAGTGTAAGAAAACAGAATTGAGCTTTCTAAAATGACAGGGAAATGCAACACACTGCAAAGAAGACAAACAAAAAAGAAACATCCAAATGCAGAACACATTCAAATGAATAAAGTATTTTACTAGGTAAAAAGGCCTTTGAGTTCATAAGTGCAAAAACTGCAAATGAACCTGTTTATACCCAGATCATTCTCCTTCAATAACATATCTGAGAAGCTAAGAATATTTTCCTCTAATATTTTTTCATTATGCTTATCTTTCAAATGTATGTTTTTGAATACTGTAAAGTCTTTCTTTCTGGACAGCCTGAACTACACAGAAACAACCTATCTCAAAAGTCTCCATTTCACTGACTAAATTCCAAATAGTTAACTGAATGCTCTCCCAGAATATCTTACATTTATATACTTTCTAAAAAGGAAAAATAAATTTCCCTATTTTTAAATCTCATCTTATAGTCACTGCATTACACTAAAATAGGTGCTGAATCTCATCCATAAATAGGAAAGTCACAAATAAATTAGTTTAACAATACTGACCTTCTGAATGAAATATAATATAGATTTCCTTTTGATCAATCTTAACTATTCACAAAGACAAGCATTACTAAAAGCAAAATGGCCCAAAACTGACTTAAGACAGCTATTTCTCTGTATCATAAACAAACAGCTGGTACAACCAAAAACTTTGTGAAAATCAATCTAAAATATGTTATTCGCCTTTACTATAGCTATAGCCACAATCTAATAAAGAATGTTATCCAATATGAATAAATTACTTTAGCTTCCCTATAAAGTTAAGACATAGCACATACTACACCTGAGAGTACGAGATAACATACCTGGGCCAGCAGTGGGAGGTGAAGGAGTAGGCACAGCAATGGGAATGCCAATACTACTGCTCCCGCTGTTTTCTCGACTTCCACTTCCTCCACTACTTCCACTACAAAGAGAAAGAAGCATTTGAAAAATCATATTTAAAGATTGATTTTTAAAAATTTAATCACAAACGGGGGTTACTAAACATTAATTTTAACTTGGTTATAACCCTTTACCCTAATTCTTAAACCTGTTCTTGTGTCTCACTGTTCCTCTCAAACTCTGGAACCAATGTATAGTAGCACTCAGAACCCTACGTGCCCTTTAACCCAAGGACTCTGAAAGCAGAATCAGGTGGATCTTTGCGAGTTCAAGGCCAGAAAGGCTACATAGTGAGACCTTGTCTTAATAAGGTAATAATAATCTTGAAGAAATGAATGAGCATTAATATCTCACAGTACAGTATGTCACAAGTGCCTATGTAAAGCCTGGTGTGACTGACAATAAAGAACCTGCTGTGGTGGCACACACAGCTTCAGCACTGGCTACGGGTACAGACTCTAAGTCTGAAACCACCTGGTTTCCCCTCCTTCTTCCTCAGCAAAGAACACTGAACCAACCATACCACCAAACCTATGAACAGAACATGAGAACACAGGCTCAAAACTCAGTGTGACAGATAATACAAAAAGGAATGTACAAGACATTGGGAATGAATTAAAGGGGGTGGAGGGGTAAAGTATTCCTTGTCTGAACATTAGCATTAAAATTTCTGACACAAAGAAAAGTGAAACATGCATGATGGAGCGCACCCAAGATCCCTGCACTCAGAGGCTGATAAAGGAGTACCACAGCTTCCAAAACGTGAAACGAGCTGGGCACACCGGTGCTTGCTTTTAAATCCAGTACTGGGCAGGCAGACACAGGTGAATCTTTATGAGTTTGAGCCAGGTTTACATAGCAAGTCCCAGACCAGCCAGGGATACATACTGAGACCTTACCTCAAAAGCAAACAAACAAACAAAACAAAATATAATATAGAAAAGCAAACTGAAGGAATTTTCTGGAAAATGAGTGGTGGTTTGAATAAGAATGGCCCCATGGCTCACTCATCTGAATGCTTCGTCATTTGGGAGTGGCACTACTTGAGAAGGTTAGGAGGGAAGGGCCTTGTTGGAGTAGAGCAGGGTGGTCTTGTTGGAAGTGTGTCAAAGGGAGGAGACTCTGAGGTTTCACACATCAAAGTAAGTCCAGTGGCTCTTTCATCCTGCTGACTATTGCTCAGGACATAGAACTCTCAGCTCCTTCTCCAGCACATGTCTGCCTGTGTGCTGCCATGCTTCCCGCCATTACGATCATGAACTAACCCTCAGAAACTTTGAGCAGGCCTCTATTAAATGATTTCCTTTATAAGAACTGCCGTGGTCATGGTGTCTCTTCACAGCAATAGAACAGTGTATAAGACAATGAGCCTAGGGGGCTGGAGAGATGACTCAGTGGTTAAGAGCATTGGCTGCTCTTCCAAAGGTCCTGAGTTCAATTCCCAGCAACCACATGGTGGCTCACAACCGTCTGTAATGAAGTCTGGTGCTCTCTTCTGGCCTGCAGACATACGCACAGACAGAATATTGTATACATAATAATAATAAAAAAAAGACAATGAGCTTAACACAGCAACAAGAGAACGAAGTTTAGAAATAGTTAGGTTTCACTGACTAGAATGGCTGCTACTGACAAACTCTCTTCAGTTCTCTCAGAGCCAAGGGTCTGTCCTAGCTGAGGCTAATTACTGCAGCACACCTGCCCTTCACTAGTTACTCAGGCTAGTTTCAAACTTCGAACTCAAAGGATCCTCCAGCTACTGTCTCCCAAGTACACACTACAGTGCCTGGCTCACACTGTATTTTAAAAGCAATATTGTTTGCTGTATTTTAAAAGCATATTGTTTGCTCGATATGCCCACAAACCCAACAAAGCAAAGGTTTATAGTGCCTGGGTAAGACGATTTTATTCTCCACTATGATCAATTTATAATTAGGGTATTACATACCTAATAATAAAAGGTATAAAAAAAGCTACTGATAGAACAAACTAGCTTAAATACAGAATTCTAAACTCATTCAAGCCAGGAACTCAACACTCAGCTTTGTATTTAGACCTAGGAATATTTGTACACTTAAGCTCAACCTATAATTTCTGACTTAAGTGCTTTTCTAACATAGGGATAATAGGTGGCAAATTTCACCCTGTGGGCTAAAACTGAACAAACAGCCCAATTTTTGCCTATGAGCTAACTTTTCTTTCCTAAATAGTTGGGGAAAACTCAAAAAAAGGAATGATATTTTGCAAAACATTAAAATTATATGAAATTCAAATTTTAGTACCATAAGTAAAATTTTACTAGACCATAGCCATGTTCATTCATTTACATATTGTCTATGGCTGCCATGGCACTACATTTGTAACAGTGACTAAGTAAATAGCCCATAAATCCTGACATAATGACATCCTAGAAATGTACTTTAAAAATAGATGTTCCTCTTTCATCACAATGAGCTTCTAGAAAAAACAATACTATTTTACTTGTTCTGACTGGTATTTAATAAAGTCATTTAAATAACTAGTGGTTGAATAAGATGAAGCTAATACTGCCTCCACTTTGGAAGAACTATATTCTGGCCTATAATTCAGCAGCAACATACATAAACCAAGTTAGGACTTCACAAAGCCCACTAATATAGTCTGGTTTACAAGCTCTGTTCAGAACTCTTTCTCAGAAACAAGCTGAGTGTTCTTCCTCTGACCTCTCAGATTCCATTATGCTGTGTAACTCCTACGGCATTTAACCCTTTGTCTAAAAGCCTTTAAGAGTATTTGCCCTGTGCCCTTAATAATGGGCAGGAGTTTCTAGTAAATGAGGCCAAAGTCTCCTGTATCCCAGCTAGCCTCAAATTCACTGTGCAGCGGAGGATGACCTTGAACTTCATATCCTCCTACCTCCAACTCCCAAGTGCTAGGGTTACAGATGTACTTCACATGCCTGGCTTTTGTGGTGCTGGAGATAAAATCCAGTATTTCCTGTATGTTAGCAAGCACTATGCCATCTTAGCTACATCTTCAATCTCTAAAAACACTCTTTAGTTTTAATCCCAGCATATACTTCTGTCTGTCAAAAAGAAGAAATATATCCTACTAATAGTATATACAAATGAAAAAAAACTCAAAATAAAAACTGAAACTTGACAGGATCAGAAATACAAATCCCCTCACCTTTTGCATCCACTATTGGCATTAACATAGAACCTCACTTGTATTCTGCATCTTTAAAAATCCTCACTCACCAGTCAGCAGCACATGCTCTCAGAGTTCAAATGTTCAGACAGAAGGCTTACCTATGTGTCCTTGGTCTCTGATTTAAAGAAGCCGTCCTGCCTGGACTATGTTGGCTTCCAAGCCTCGCAGGACTAGTCATGTAGTCATTAGGAACTGTTGGGGGCTTAACAGGCTCTAACGTTTTGTAAGGAGTATTCCGCCTAAAGAGGAAAAATGGATAATGAATGAGAGAAACAAAATACTACCCCTCCCAAATCTGTTATAATTTCTAAGTTAACTGTAACAGAATTTTGTTTTATAATTTTAATTTTAAAAAAGACTGGCAAGATGGCTTAGAGGGTAAAGGTGCTTGTCACTCAAATTAGATCAGTCCCTAGAACCCATTTATTTACACATGGGGAGGGTGCATGCACATGGGAATACACACACACACACACACACACACACACACACACACACACACACACACACTTCACAAAGTTGTCCTCTGACCTCTAAAAAGTGCACCAGGCATTACACACATACAATTTCTCTCTAATATGACAAACAGAAAAAACTTTAAGAGTAATATAAACAAAAACTTTAATTGTAACAAATTTTGTTATTTTTACATAAAAATTAAAATCTGGCCAGGCGCACACCTTTAATCCCAGCACTCGGGGGCAGAGGCAGGCAGGCAGATCCAGCACTCGGGGGCAGAGGCAGGCAGGCAGATCCAGCACTCGGGGGGCAGAGGCAGGCAGGCAGATCCTTCTGAGTTCGAGGCCAGCCTGGTCTACAGAGTAAGCTCTAAGACAGCCAGGGCTGTCACACAAAGAAACCCTGTCTCGAAAAATCAAAAATTAAAATTTGTTGCTCTTTCTTGGGAAAATTATTGGAAAGGCACATTTAAATTTCTAACATTATCACTAAAAATAATGGTTATAATCTTTAATGCTTAATAACATATAATATTAAAATACATTATACTCAGCTTAGTCATTCATAAGCCTAACCCCTACATGGGGTTAAAAAAACAAAAAACAAAACAACAAAAAAGAAAGTTGGCTAATTGATCCCCTCCACACAAGCAAGAAATCTAATATGGTATTTCCAAGTAACTAATTCTTCAGAAACATCTTGGAAAATATTGATACAATTAATACCACGACAGGGGACGAGAAGTTATCACTACGTTTTCCAGCTTTCCACAAAGCTGCTCTAGTACGCAGGTGCCTGTGACTAGCTGATGCACTTAAGAGTCACCGGAGTACAGTCCTCGGTGTAAGATGCCATGGAACAGGAGAAGCAGGAGATGGAGACTAACTACTAAGGCAAACTACACAAAGCACACCACTTATTCAACGAATCATAAATACAAGTGGAGGCACCATAAGGAACGCTCTGGTCAATCCACTTAAAGTAAATTGTAAAGCCAATTAACATTTTTTAATGCACAAACAAATATATACATATACAAAAGATTATTAATATTTGGCATGGTGGCACCCACAATCCCAATGCAAAGGAGGTGAAGACATAGTTTACTATCCAGCCAATCTAACCTCATTAGTGAGCTTCAGGCTAATAAGAGATCCTCTCTTTAAGGAGGTGGGCAGCTTTCCTAAGGGTAAAACCTGAAGAGTTGTCCTCTGGGCTACACACACACACACACACACACACACACACACACACACACACACTCTCTTATGTACACATTAAACGAGAGAGAGAGAGAGAGAGAGAGAGAGAGAGAGAGAGAGCGAGATTGTAAGATTGTAAAGCAGGGAGAATTCGCTTTGGATTCTGTTTAAGGAAAAAAGAATCAGTATCAGTCTCAGGTATCCTGTCAAGCTGACACCCAGAGCATCATCACAGGACCCACAGGCCTTACAGGCTGTTCTCTGACCTTCACACACACATGCACATACACACACTCACAAAATAAATGAATGTAAAGGGTAGTACCACCAGAGAGAACATGCACTTAGGTCTCAGGAATTCTTAGTAGAATGCAGTTAAATTCATACCCCAAAGTCCCTCGGCCTGACACGGGAGGGCTTGGTGGTTTCTGCGTGGGAGGATTTGTTCTCGACAATGTGCCAGTTCTTGCAGGCTGGTTATTTCCGTGCTAAAATGTGGAAAGAAAGATTTTATTTTTGTATCAACTGTTCCCTTGATGTTTTAACATGATGTCTTTTCCTTAACAACAGAACGTGAAGTAAGGGTTCCCAGACAGTGCTAATACAGTTTGGTATTATATTTTAAAAGTTCAAAAGCCACCTGCATTCAGTTCTTCCTGTCATTTTGTGCTATTCATATCAATTTATGCAAAATACAGGTGAGACTACTAGATTTTATAATTTATTGTTAGACTTTCACTGATAACAAATTTATTTGTATTCAAGAATCAGGATTATTAAAATACTTCAATAAACATTTATATGTGCATAAATGGAAACCACAAAGCTATCAATCTGCTAAATCACTCATCAAGTATAACCTTTATCCTAATAATTCAGCAACAAAATCACATATGACGTCTGGGAAACCTAACTCTAAGTCAATGGAAGCAAAGCAACTGTAAAAACATGAGCAAAGCAGAAACTGTTAGCAAGATTAATGTTCCTAAAGTGCAAACGTCAATATATCTTGGATATATTAACACAGCCAAGCTAACGCTGATTTGATCTAAGTTTCAGCATATTTAATCTACGTAAATCCTACAGGAAAAAGCAGACAGACATAAGAGTTTTCACATTTTAGTGGCTCTGCAGCCTCTGTCAACACAGAGGAAGTACTGTGGATCAAAGGATAAGTAATATGTCTTACCTTGGCTTTTAGCCACTTTATGTTGGCAAAAACAAAAAAGAGGGGAAAAAGTAGAAATTAATTCTAGGTAAGTTATATCTGACAGGACAGGTTGACATTTCTATTACTGAATTTATGTTAACAAGCTTTATCCAGCTATATTTCTTATACATTGTAGAAGAAAAGTACCTATAGGAACTAGGGAAATGTTTGTGTGTTACACTTATTTTCCAACAGTACTGGGACTTGAACTCAGGACTGCATACGTTAGTCAAGCACTCTACCAATGAGCTACATCCAGCCACTAAGTTCCCAGACTGGACTAGAACTGCTTTTGTGGTCCAGACAAGACTTGAGTTTATGATTCCCTTGTCTCAGCCTTCCAGGCAGCTAGGATTGCAGGCTTTTGTCACCAGGTCTAACTTATGAGTACTTTTAAAAAGAAGTAACTTTCTAAAGAAACTACTAATTAAGCCAATCTCAAGCAGACCTAAAAATTTCTTAGGTTAGCATTTAACCCATGCATCTAATCCAATAGGGAACTGGAAAGGCATCTCGACAGTTAAGTTTGCAGTGACTTCTGCAGGTGACAGTATCCAGCACCCACATGAGGCATTCCAGTGACAAGGGACCAAATGCCCTCTCTTCTGGCCTCCACAGGTACTGCACTCATGTGTACACAGACCCTATACACACATATACACATAATTAAAAATAAAAATATTTTTCATTTGACTTAAATAAGAGACAGTAAAGCAGAAGATTTTTAATATGTGGAAGTCTGTAAATTAAATCTTTAAGACTACAAAAAATAAAGTAAATAAGTAATGAACACACACATGTTTAAACATCAGCTATGAGGAGGAGCTGGGTATGGTGCCTTTAATCCCAGCTCTTGGGAGACAGAAACAATCAGATGTCTTCAGTCAAAGCCAGCCTGGTCTATGGAGGGAGTTTCAAGCCAGTCAGAGCTACATAGTAAGACTCTGTCTCAAAATAAAATAAAAATAAAAACTCACAAGTTGTTGTTTTCTCAGAAAAGAATGTGGTCAAGCACACCTCAAAATAAAATCATTAAACCCTGACTAAAGCCTGGGAATGCAGCTCAGTTGGCAGAGTTCTGTGTAGCACGCAGAAACTACGGGGTTTCATTCTGAGCATCATATAGCCCAGGTATGGTGGCATACTTCTGAAAACCCAGAATTAGGGAGGTTGGTGTAGCTACACAGCACATGTTAGACCAGTTTGGGATAAGATGCCCTATCTCAAAAACAAAAATATGGGTGGTGTGTTATGAATAAGATATATGCATGTATAAAACTGACAAGTAATAAAAACGTTTAAAATACACACACATACACATACAGACACACACACACACACACACAGAAATCACCTAATGGCAGCTTGGCCAAATTCTTACTGAAGAATGAATAGTCTGGAAACTCTCATTTCTAGACTATGTAAGTCTTGAGCAAACCTACACTACTAGGAAGCTATACGTTGCTATGTGCTTATTGAGTAGTTCAGTCAAAATTCTAAATTAAAGAAGTGGTACTTTGATCATAAAGATTACTTCTGTGAGAGATGACCAGCTAACACACCTGAGACAATGTGCATGACTCTATAATGCCAATCCTTACGCCATGCCATTAAGAAAAAAAAATTCTATTTCTACAGTTTGTCTATAAAGTTTTGAGATTTGATTTCTATCAATAACATCTGTTGTTCTCACAAGTATCCACATTTTTCAGATGACCTCAAAGGCAACATTAAGTAAAATCCTATGGAAGAATTTCAGATATCTTCTCATTTATATATGGTATTCCTCATTATTTAAATGATTATTTCTCGCTGTTACCTGGGAACGCTGTCTGGAACCCGAGCTAATCACCACATCACACACCTAGATGTGAAGTAGTGCGTTTGATTAAGACCCTTGGTAGGATCTTCTGGTGTACTGCATAACCTATGTGTATCATGTATGTATGCGTACAGTACATCTCATAATATATAACTGTGCAAAAAAAGTATTCTAAGTGCACTCTTGCATCTTTATTTCTTTCAACTGTAAAAACAGAGACAAAAACAAAAAAACCTCAATATTTATATGTAATCTGTTCCCAAATGAAGGAACAATAAAATTAAATGGGAAATGAATCTTTATATAACCCTGAAACTACACAAGTGTGTAACTTTCAACCTTTGTTCAAGTTCAGCTTCCCTATTGAACAGTTTATGTATCCAAATGAAGAGTGTTGTAAAATTAATCTCTGTCTCTTTTTTGGTTTTTCAAGACAGGGTTTCTCTGTGTAGCAGCTCTGGCTATCCTGGAACTCGCTCTGTAGACCAGGCTGGCCTTAAACTCACAGAGATCCACCTGCCTCTGCCTCCCAAGTGCTGGGATTAAAGGCATGTGTCACCCCAACCCCTAACCCCAGCTAATCTCTGACTCTTAAGGCTCAAAATATAACTGCTAGCAACTGGAAATACTGCATATAAAATGTCTACGTAAGTGTTCCCAAACTAAACATAAACAAAATAAGACTTTTGTATTTCCTTAAGATTTCTCTTCCTCCAAACATTTAAATTTATGAATGAGTAATTTCACCATTTACCTTCAATATGAATTCAAAAGCAATAGAATTTTCTTTGAGTACACTATTGTTCTAGCAATAATTGTCAAACTGCAATGAGACAAATTCTTTCCTTTAAGTAACTGATTAGCTCTCACTCATCTTAATAAAACGGAAGCTGTTAAAAGATCATACTCCAACACAGATATTATAAAAAAAAAAAATAGTAAACCCAGAAGAGGCAGGCTAAACAGTCCAGCTGCTCAGAGCTCTTGTTGCCCTTACAGGGGCCCTAGAGCTCAGTTCCTATCACCTACAATCAAAGTGCTTCACAAATGACTGTATCTCTGTCCTCTTCTGATCTCCAGAGGGACCAAACACACACAGTACAAACACATGCACACACACGGTACACACAGCACACACACATAGTATGCACAAGTGGTACACATATGTGGTACACATATGTGGTACACATGTGATCTACACACATGGTACAAATATAGGCAAAAACACTCAAGATACAAAAATAAATCCAAAAAAAGTTTAAAAGAACAATAACTTTGAGAGAGCATTAAAGCTGAGAAAGTCCTGGTGTTCTGGATTTCTAGAAAGCAAAATGAAACTAAATTCCATAACTGACCAGAAACCCAGAGTTAATCTTAGAGACTTTACCTTAGAAAACATCAACTAATTATAACCAGTAAAATGTCTTTGCCTTGCTTCCTTGATCTTCACCTGTTTTCACCACATAGACAATGTACACAACAGACATTCCTCTTTAAGTTACAAATTAATTTAGAAATCTCTTCATTGTTATGCTTACCAAAAATAATTCTAAATTTCTCTACTAGTATTCAAGCCCTCCTTCGCTATGCTCCCTTGGAAACGCAGGGCCGGCTTATGGCCACCGTCCATAACTGTCCTCCATATGCACACTCTGCCCGCTGGTTTCTCCTGTCAGCATCTTATTGTTTCCCAAAATCTAGCCAGATTTACTTTAGTTTATTTTTAAATTCCTAATAAATTTACAGATACTATATACTTTTTAGAATAAAATGTACTAAGTACATTTAAATGCTATTTAAATATGCATAATCCATTTAAAGGAAACCCAAGTATAGCATACACAAATTCCAAAACATTAAAATTTGTATTGCAAATGAGATGGAATATTAACCTTGAGAGTATGACAACTGTGGGAGCCCATGTATGACTCAAAACCTTGGATATAAAATGTGGTAGCTACAAAAATAAGATTAATCTATTTAGATATGGTATTTAAAATTATATGTTTTGAAAACTCCGAACAGGAAGTTAAATGACAAAAGCACCATTAAGAAACAATATCAGATGTCATCTTCCGTAACAGAGAGCGTACACTCCCCTGCCCCTTCTTTTTGCTTTTCCAAGACAGGGTTTCTCTGTGAAACAGTCCTGGCTGTCCTGGAACTCACAGAGATCCACCTGCCTCTGCCTCCCAAGTGCTGGGATCAAAGATGTGTGCCACAAAGCCCAGTGAGAGCATAAACTTAACAAGTCATTAAGAAATCAAACTGCTAATGTGTGACATCAATCTAAAAAAAAAAAAAAAAAAAAAAAGAAATCAAACTGCATTTGGGAAGAGTTGAGGTTGGGGAGGAAAGAGAACAGACCAAAACATATTATATGAAAATTTTAATTAAAAAAAGAAATCAGATTCCTAAATAGAAATATGAACCAAACACAAAAAAATAATAATTACAGGAGCTGGTAGGGTTTGTCTACACTTAAAATGCTCATTTTAAAATAAGTTTAATTCTTTCTGCCTCGGGGCTGGAAATATGGCTCAGCAGTTAAAAGCACTGCCTGTTCTTCCAAAGGTCCTGAGTTCAATTCCCAGCAACCACATGGTGGCTCACAACCATCTGTAATGAGATCTGGTGCCCTCTTCTAGCCTGCAGGCATACATACAGACAGAATACTGTACACATAATAAATAAATAAATTTAAAAAAAAAGAAAGAAAAAGAAAAAAATTCTTTCTGCCTCATAATTTTAGGCTGTGCATAATTTATCATTAATGACTGCACAAATCTCTTCAAATCTTTTTAAGCAGCAAGGAGACTGGTTGGTCAGTTTGGTCAGGTTTTTTGTTTGTTTGGCCCAGCTGACCCGGAACACACTATGTAGACCAGGTTGTGGTCATCCTGTTCCTTCTGCCTCCTGGTCTGAGATAGGATCTAACTACAAAACCCTGGATGGCCTGAAACTCACTTACTAGAACAGGCTAGCCTCAACTCAAGAGATGCACCTGCCACACCCAACTCTGGTATTATTTCCTAATTTCACACAAAACTATAATCTTATAGAAGAAAAGTAAGATAAGAGTATGAAAACTTATAGAAGTCATAAAAACCAAGGGAAAAAGCAATAATAAGACATGGGGAAAAAGTAACTGTGTATGTGTGTAATTTGTATATGTACAGATAAATGTGACATTCATCAGTTTCATATTGGTTTTCCTTATATCAGACTAACCTCAAACTTATTATGTGAGCAAGGATGGTGTTGAGCTCCTAATTTCTTGTGCTCCTGCCTCCCTATACAAGTGCTGAGGACTGCAATACTGTACCACCACTGTGCTACTGGGGCTTAAATCCAGGGTTGTGTTCATGCTAGGCAAGCACTCTGCCAAACATGTTTCTAAATATACTGTTCTCCCTGGCCACCAACCTTTCTATTAAGTCTTGATCTAAAATATTTAGCTACCAAAGCAATGTGATTATATTTCAGAAGTATATACTTAAAACTGTTTAGTAAAAATTGGGGATAATATGTATCTTACCATGATAAGCACTTTTCTAAAAAGCAGTTTTAAAGTTTGCATTTTTTAGTAGTTAGAAAACCACATAAGGTACACAAACATTTAGGAACAAAAGGCCAAATTATTTACAATTTATTTTATAAATCAATCGATTTAAAATTTAAAAAAAAACGGTTTTGTCAAGTTTTGTGTCTATTTGGGCTTTTATTGCTGTCGTTTGTGGTAAAGTAATCCAGCATTATGTGTGGAGGAGATCAAAGGAAAACTCTGGGGAGTCTGCTTTCTCCTTCCACCAGGAAGGTTCTAAGAACAGAACTCAGGTTCAAAGATTTTTGGTGGCAAGTGCCTTCTCAGCAGCCCAGCTTTTTCGAGTTTTTCTGAGTAGTGCCTATTCTGTGAATAAAAATTCTGCTCCAAGCTTAGTGAAACATTTAACTCACATTAAATTAATTTTCTAGAAGGCTGGAGAGATGGCTCAGCAGCTAAGAGCCCTGGCTACCCAGGTTCCTTTCACACGGTGGCTCACAACTATCCATAACTCATTTCCAGAAGATCTAGAGGATCCAACGCCCTCATTTGACCCTTGAAGGCACCAGACATGTAGTACACATACACATATACAGGCAAAACAACCATACCCTTATATCTTTAAAATAAATAAATAGTCTATGAAAACTGTAAATGCTAACTGCTAGCTAAAGGGATTCTATCAAATAAGAAATCCTATCACAATTTCTATCCAAAATCTTTATTGAAAATTCAAAGTAATCCACGCTTATGTAATACAAAATGCTTACCTTAACTCCATGGCCCACATCATCCAGAACTGTGTAGTCGATAGGTTTCCGAATATACCTGACAGGGCGCTCCATATTTGCAGGTGCTATTATTTTGTGAGTTCTTGATGTATTCTTATTTGTTGTCAAAATACCAATCTCTCTTCGAGCCACTTTTTCTTTATGAATATCCACAGTCTATATTTTAAATTTAAATAGAGCAAGAAAATATTATTTGGTATAGTAGATAATATATATGCTGTCCATATGCACTGGACCATGGAGCTGTATTTTTTTTTTTTTTGAGACAGGGTTTCTCTATGTAGTTTTGGAGCCTGTCCTGGAACTAGCTCTTGTAGATCCATTTGCCTCTGACTCCTGAGTGCTGGATATAAAGGTGTGTGCTCTTCTACCTATTTTCTAATAAGTATGTCTCTTCTTTGAAAATTAATTAGGTAAATTAATTTCCTTAAGGCTTCAATCAGGAAATACTTAATAGATTTTCTAAAGCGACTGTTGGAGGAAACTCTCTCTTAGAAATCTGGACTGTGTGGAAAGAAAGAGGAGGTCTGCTTGCTCACTTTTACTTTACTAATGGATACAACAATAAATCAGTGATTTCAGCACAATGACATGAGCGCTGTAGTGACATGCGCAGATTACCTGAATTATTGTAAATGTGTGCAGTGCAAGCAAGGTTTCACTTGAAGGCTTTACAGACTGACAGATTTTAAAAGATAAGGACATGTATAAGAGGCAAATATGGGAATTATTGAAGGCAGAAAGAACTGCACATGGCAGATGTGAAAGGAAAAAACTTTTAAGAGCAAAGGTTACGGTTATCAGCAAGCCTCCTACATACCTGTCTGGTTCAGCTTTCCTAGTAGGAGCCTATGAAACTGTTTTTAAAGTACAACATTTGCGGAGGAGCAGAGAGTATAACTCACTTCCAGCATGTACAAGGCCCTGGGTTTGATTCCTACCACTGAAGAGTAAATAATGACCAACTGGGCAGCACACTCTCTTTATCTTTGCTCTGCTTTTCATGCCCGACACCGTCTGACTATGAGGCCCTGCTGAGCCTGCAGACCACAAAGAGCCAGCACTTTTGTCTCCCGAGTGCTGGAATTAAGGGTGTGAGCCAGCACAACTGGCCCACAACTCATTACCTTCATATAAATACACAACTGCTCAAGAGTTTAAATCTTTCTCCTTATGATGTGGAAACAATAACAAACTTAAACCAAGTGGCATGATCATGAGTAACTATTAGGTGTAAGATAATGCAAGCATGAAGAAACAAAGATAAGGAACGCTCACGACCTAGTCTAAAAGATCTAGCTCCCTAAAGAATGAGTCTTCATATGAAATGTGTGCAGCTTTGTATGGAGGCATCTCCTGTCCTCTTTGCAGCACCTTAATGTCACAGGACTCAGTTACCTGAACAAATACTGAATGCTGATTGTTTATTTCACTGTTGAGACAGAGTCTCTCTACGGAGCTCTCTGGCTATTCTGAAATTTTTTGTAGACCAGACTGGCCTTGATCTCACAGAGATCCACCTGCCTCTACCTTGCAGAGCTGGCACAATATACTGGTTCTTGCAGTTGCCATGAGTGATGTGTTCTTTGACCTAGAGCCTCCTATCTTCCAACAGAATCCATGAAATAGTATTAAATTAACCTATTACCCTGATCTGTGATTCTTTAAATTTGGATTTGGGTAGTAAAAATGAAAACACTGGCAAAGACAGAGAATGCTGGGAATGGAAGAGCTGATTAACAGAGATTGAAAAGAATCCATGAGAACTATTAATGATCCTCTATTTTATTACTTATAATGAAGCTAAATTAAGAGACAGTTTCAGGGGCTGGAGAGCATCGGTTGCTCTTCCAGAGGTCCTGAGTTCAATTCCCAGCACCCACACCGTGGCTCACAACCATCTATAATGGGACCTATTGCCCTCTTCTGGCAAGCAGGTGTGCATACAGATAGTGCTTCATATACATAAAATAAATAAAACTTTAAATATTATTTTTTTAAAATAGAGATAGTTTCAGGATAAGTACCTGGGAGTAGGCAGATCTGAAGACAAAAGCCTCAATGATTCCCTTCCAGATGGGAAAAATGTGCATTATGCTAACAGCCTCAAGAGGTCTGACCCATGAACAGCTAGAATTAAGATTTATCTGGTGGAAGGGGAGCAGGTAATGTTCTAAATATTTTCAAATAACAATTAGAAACTGAATGGAATGTAAAAGAGGAAAGTGTGTACCTACTTACTGTTCTTAAAGCCAGGCAAATCTTTGGCTAATTTTTTGGAAGGTGACAGGTAAGGTATGGAATGCTTGTTAAAAAACAGCAACAACTGGGCTGGAGAGACACTCAGCAGTCAAGAACACCTACTCCTCTCGCAGAGGTTCCATGCCCAGCACTTACATGACTGCTTACACCCACCATAACTCCAATGCCAAAGATCTGATACCTGCTTATGGCCTTCACGGACACTGGGCATACACATGGTGCACACATACATATGTATTACACACATGAAGACAAAACAATCATACACATGATTGTTTTAAAGGGAGGGAAAAGAAGGCTGGAGAGACGGTTCGGCAGCTGAGAGCACTGACTGCTCTTCTGGAGGACTCAGGTTCAATTCCCAGCATTCACAGTGAAGCTCACAACTGTCTGTAACTACAGTCCCAGGGGACTGAATGCCATCTTCTGGCCTCCAAAGGCATGAGGCACACCCAAGGTACAGACATACATGCAGGCAAAACACCCATACACACAAAAATTAATAGAAGAGGAAAGGAAGAAAGAAGGAGAAGGGGGGAGGAACACTGTGTTGGAATAATTAGTACCATCCGATCCTCTGGAGCATCTCAAGCATGTTTTTACAGACGGCTTGTCTCCTGTGAAAAGTCCCACTAGGAGAAACTTCCTGACATAAGCCGTCTGCATACTGACCAGTCTATGGACTTTAGAATATAGACACTGCTGAAAGTAACTGGAACCTAAGAAACTAGATCAAAGAATCTAGAAAATTCTTAATGTCAGCTCTAACTTTTCTATTTAAAAAAAAAATCAAGATATATTCTATTCTGTGTTTTAAAGGCGGGGTACCTTTTCTGAGGCATAGATAAGGAGGTGGGGTGAGGGAGGATGGGAGGAACGGGAGGAGGGAAGGGAGCCGGAACTAGAATAGGTATGTAAAATGAAAAAAAAAAAAAAACATTTAAAAAATAAATAAATCTAAATAAAAAAATTAAAGGCAGGGTACCATAAACAGCCCATACTGACCTCAATCTTAATCCTTCTTTCTCGACCTCCTAATTGCTGGAATTTTAAATGCATGTAAAAGCCACCATGTCTGGTTTTCATCAAAAAATTTTAGAGATGCTACCTTGTCCATAAGCAATATGCAACATTAAGACAGACTTTAAAACAATGATATTACACACAGATTGAGCCCAGGTCAATGAAAGGGTGCAAAACCTTATTGTCTCTGCCAAAAAGTAGTATGACTATAGCTGTTGACTCAGGTCTTTCCACAGTATATGACTTTGGGTGGACCAAAAAAATAACAGTTTCCATTAATTAGCATGAAGTCACCACATCACTCAAAACAAAAAGGAAATGGCTTCTGTAAACTGGTGCAAAGTTGTGCTCTCCAATATCACCCTGACCTACCAACTCTACCAGCCTCTATAACTGTCCCTCAGAGAAAAAGAATTAGAGCTGTCACTTCAAACAAATGTAAATCATTTTAGGGGGCCAGTTCAGCACTGTATGGCACTACTGGAGAGAGAAAGCAACTTCTTCAGAGGGACAAATGACTGCTTTGAGTGGAGTCCTCAGTGGGGAAAGGAGCTAATGAGCATTCTTTCTTGGTAGAGCCTTTGGAAGCCACTCAATGTACTTCCACTGTGGCCTTCACTGCTGAATACACATAACTGCTGTCTGTATTATACATGATTATACTGTGAACATTCATAAACTCTACGGCCACTACACAGAGTCCGTGTAGAAATGCTTTAACATTTTACATCATTATGACCCCTTTCAATACAAGTCTCTCTGTGCACACATACTACTCACCAATGTTTCTGGTAAGAGCCATCTCTATTGCAGTGGCCTCTAATTTAAATCCTATACCTCCCTGACACAACTACTAAGTATTCCTATGTTGAAGACCCCTAATTTAGATTGTCTATTGAAATCCAATGACAAACAAGATTGGAAGGGGCTAACAACCTGCTCATATCACAAAGAAATGGCATATTTGAGAATGTAGCTAAGGATAGAAATACAGTTCAGAGGTAGAGCACTTTTCTAGCATGTCAAAGGCCCTGGGTTCTGAAGGGGACAGAGAGAGATAATATAGTCAGGCTCTCTCCTAAGGCATCTCAGGTTCCTATGAAAGCCTGGCTCCTCCGCCTATTCTAGACCCTAACCCTAACCATGTATTTGGTCTAAGCCAATCCTCCTGGCCCATTGCAGCTGTTGGTTCAGTGGTTCCCTAAGGGCCTGGGCCTGGGTCAGTGATGATTCAACCAGGCTCAAAGCCTATAAATGTCCAATAGGTGTCAAACAGGCTTCCATATTGTTCAGTCTTGGTACAGGTGAGACAGAATTGAAAATAAATGTTGTTGCTCTGTCTCGTGGGCAGAACTTAAAGATATTTGCATGGACCTAGCCCAAATTCTCCTGGAGAACATTCTTTTATTTTGCTGAATCCTGTGTTGTTCACAAACTGTGAAGATTAATTTAGTTAAAGATTGACCCATATGGGCATTCATATACTCATTAGTAAAGAGTCACTGTCTAATAAAAATGAAGTCTGCACTGGCCACTGCTATCAGTCACTCTTCATACCAAACACAACACATCTACCATGAAAGTAGATCTAAAATGATTGGTTTCATTCCTAACACGGGCTACCACCTCCTCCCAGAACTGAATCTTGGAAAGAGTCATTTTACATGCTAGTAGCAGACTGGCTCTATAGGACTCTGGCTCTTCTAGCTTTTATTGGTCCTCACTCTTGAAGACTCTTTTTGCAGGGTCTGGTATTGGCTATTCCAAAAGCAGCACCTGATCAGCCATACTACTATAACCCCTGATAGCATCACATTTTTTATGGTAACAATCTGACAATGTGCTTTTAAACCATAAGAGTCCCTCAAGAATGGACTGTTAGCTGAGGTACTGATAGCCTTCTACATTCTCCACCCACAAGCATCTTATATTGCTAAATGCTGGAACAGCTAACTTAAAATACAACTCAAGATAGTCTCACACAGTGTTCAGCCACTTTGCTCTGTAAGTCTGCCTGCTTTTCTAAGATACTGTGAAGGGTAATGTTCCTTTTTCATCATCTTTCTGTCTCTGTTCTAAGGGTGCCTTCCCTAACACCATGGGTTTCCCTAAAGCCCCCACTATGCCATGTGGTTGCCTGCTGCCACATAGCTTAACCCTAAAACAACTCAAGCTGCTTGCTTTTTCCTCCTCTTTGAAGACTTCTCTATTCTCTTCCTCTAGGCAGCTTCCACAATTTGCAGCTTGCTTGCTCTAGGATTTTTCCTTATAACTTTTAATAAAACTGCCCTCAAGCTTACCCCCAAAACAGGTACCTCAAAATACAGAAAGGGTCAGGTATGGTTTGGTTGGAAGAGTGTTTGCCTACCACATCCATACACTCAGGACGTAGAGACAGGAACATGAGACATTCAAGGCCTTAAGGAAAGAGACCAGCTTGAACTACGAAACACCCAGCCTCAACAAGCAAACAAAAACAAAACCTGAGAGCCCTTAACCAATAACTCAGCTATACCTGGGGTATAGCTCAGTAGAAGAGTATGTATTTAGTGTGCCCTGAGTCTGATCCCCAGCACCACAAGAGGGGCAAAATAAAGAATGTAAACAGACAATTCTCCAAAGAAGATAGGGAAGATAAGGCACACTTGGTTAAGTACACTGTTCAACATGGCTCCCGGGTATGGCACCATGTCAATCAGTGTCAAGCATAAAAAGACCTCTACAAGTGTAATTAAAATATCCTTTTTCTTCTTGCATCTACGTATTTCCAACAATAGGCCTTAAATATTGATATGTGATACAATGACTCTGTGACAGTGAGAGTAAGTCAACAACCCGGCACCTAGGAGAGAGACACATCTCAAAAGGGAAAGGGAAAGAAGATACTGGATCTATCTCTGAGATCACACCTGGATCTTCCCAAAAGAAAATCCTCTGGTACAATTACCACAAACCATACGAACATTCTAAATTTAACTGACTTGGCAGGACCTGCTCAAGCCCTGCCAGACAGCTCTGACTATGATTTTCCTTAATTTCATACGACAGCCTCTTGGGAACAAGAAGATGCTCAAAGTCCTTGATTCTTTCATGAAAAACACCTGTCAATACCTCCAGGCATCTGTTCTATCCCCATTCTTACGTCTATCCCATCATTCCAAAGGACAAATGAATGCCACCTAACTGGTGGCACAGATAAAACAGAACAGATTGCACTGCTTGCCTTCAGGTACACTCTCCAAAATAAGGAACTAATTACACGAACTGAAGTGAGAAGCCTACGGCTGTCCAAGATGGCACACTAGAGAACTGTCATCCTATGCTCTCCAACTGAAGCTGGCAGGGGGCAATTCTAAACAGTCCATTGTTTAAAAAAGCAACCCTAAAGAAATGTACAGCTGTAGAATACTTCCTGTGTAAAAATCAAGGATTAACAAGGAACACTGTGACTTGTAATTAGAGGTGGTCATAAGAGACCTTCAAGTGTTTAAGAAAGGCTATTCTTGAGGGAATAGAGGAATCCCACAGGAAAACTACTAAGTTAATTAGGTATGTTCTGAGGCAGTTACTCATAAACTGGAAATCATCCAATTAGATTTGCAATTTGTCCCTGGCTAGCTAAAGCAATATTGGTTGTCATTGGACAACCACCTTGGCTGTAGGAGCATTTGTGTCAGTTCAATTCAATAGCCTGATTTGTTTTGGATGACAGAATAGCAATTCCTTCTGCAAGACAAGGGCATTAGTGCAAAATGTATCCTGCAATACCTAGATTCATGCCTTAAGCCAAGTGGAAAGTCAGTACAAGAACTCAGAGAAAGCCACCTGGCTCTCTAAGGCAGCATTCTGCATTTACTCAGCTATCTGATTCTTAAATCCTGGCAGTGTAAGTGAGTTCAGCATTCTGTGGGTAATAACCTCAATTATAGTATCTTTCTTCTTCTTCTTTTCTTTTTTTTTTTGGGGGGGGGTTGAGACAGGGTTTCTCTGTAGCTTTGGAGCCTGTCCTGGAACTAGCTCTTGTAAACCAGGCTGGTCTTGAACTCACAAAGATCCGCCTGCCTCTGCCTCCCAAGTGCTGGGATTAAAGGCGTGCGCCACCACCGCCCGGCATAATGATTTTCTTCTAAGTTAAACAGAACAGATCCGGTACTGGCCCCTATCAGAGTTATTAGTGACCAACAAGTATGCATGAGAACTTTTACCAGAAATCAAGAAAGTACAGCAAGCAGGGGCGAACCTTGGTAAACGGTAATCTTATGTATACTTGGACCTGAGTGTTTCTATCCATCTTGTGAAGACAGGCATTGACTCTTTGCTCCATATTTTCTTGTTAAAGCACAGTTGTACTGGATACAGTCCTGAGGTCTAGAAATAATGTATCCCTCTGGAGATCTGGGAAGGTTTTGCTTCTTGTATAGTATATTAAAGATGTCATCTCAGGGCAAAGGTGTCAAGGTAAAATCAGAGCTCACTTCACATTCCAATAGTCTATATTCCCTAACATGTGTTCCCTAGAGATGACATTCTTGCAACAAGTTGAACTACATCACTGAAGATGTGGTGTCAAGGCCAGTGAGATGGCTCAGCTGGTAACTGCATTTTGCTACCAAGTTGGATGACCTGAGTTTGATTCCTGAGACCCATACAATGGAAGGAAAGAGCTGATCTCCATGATGAGACATACCTATGTACACACACAAACACAAATTTTTAATTAAAAAAATAAAAGGAGTTATTACAGGATGTCCTGATCCTATTCAGTCTTCCATGGAGCTGAAGGCACAAATGCTAACATTCTATTAGTCTCATGAGTGAAGTCCTGTGTCCTCTATCAACATCTATGAAACTGGAGGGAACTACCTTGTTTGTCTGCATGGAGGGCTAAATCTTAAGACACTTCACAGTTCTTTGTGGTTTTTGTTTGAACAGGGTTTTGCAGGGGAGAGAAAGGGCTGTAGAAATGGCTCAGTGGTTTAAGAATGCTTATTGCTATCTTTTTTGTTTTGTTTTTTGTTTTTGTTTTTGAGACAGGGTTTCTATGTAGCTTTGGAGCCTGTCCTGGAACTAGCTTTGTAGACCAGGCTGACGTTGAACTCACAGAGCTCCGCCTGCCTCTGCCTCCCGAGTGCTGGGATTAAAGACGTGCGCCACCACCACCCGGCTCGCTTATTGCTATTTTATAGAGGGTCCAGGTTTGGTTCCCAACATCCACATCAAACAGCTCACTATTGCCTATTAACTCTAGCTCCAGAGAAGCGAACACCCTACTCTGGACTCTGGATACACACATGCCACTCACACAGAGAACATACATACATATAGATAAATGCAAATAAAATTAATCTTTTAAAGATGGCTTTTGTGATAGAAAAAGATTCATACCCTTTGATTCCCTCAGTAATTTTGAGAACTACCTAATATAAGTTATTGGTATTATAAGATGTAGACTTGTATTCTTAGAATGCCTCTAAACTTTCTTTTATTTCTTTTGTTTCTTGTGTAGCCCTGGATGTTCTAGAACTCTGTAGACAAGGCTAGTCTTGAACTCAAAGAGATCCACCTGCCTCTGCCTCCCAGAGAGCTGGGATTAAATCATGCGCCCTACCACCACCACCACCACCACCACCAGGCTGTAAACTTTTTTATGGTGGAGCAATAGAAACCATAGCCTCACACATGCGAGTTAAGTGTTCCACCGCTGAGCTACATCTCAGTTTTGTCATTTTCAAGAGATGCAATGCAACTTAGCTAAGCACTAATTAAGGAATCTACAGCTCCTCAAAGGGGAAACAATGAAATTTTGTTTGGAAGTGGAAGAGATGGACACTACTTACTTTCACTTTTTCCTAACTCTGCTGAATATTTACTCCATCTCCTTCACAAGGCCACTTTACAATATTAATCTGAGATGCATTCTTTGTCAGCTCTGCTTAGCAAACTCATCCACACTCAGACTTAAACTGCCATGTACATACAGACACTTTCCTCTTGTTCCTCTGGTGATGCCTCAAAATAAATACAGCATAAACCAAACACATAAGTCTGCTCAAGTGTATTTTTAAAGACTCTACTTCAGTTTTCTAGTAAGTTATATACAGCCTTTATTTCATATTTGTTTTTGCTACCTCTTGCCACATCTACCTTTAAATGTCAGAAACCTGCTTCCTCCTATTTCAAATACTTCAATCCTAAGTTACTACATGTCTCTCACATCAACTCTTCTTCTAACTGGTCCACAGACACGCAATTTGTACTTTTCCTAATCTATTCTTTAAAACATAACCACATAAATTTTACCTACCTCCCGCCAAAAGAAGGCACCCAGAAAGAAAACAAGTTTCTTAGTCCCTAGAACATCCCACACAGTTCTGGTATTCAAGGCAAAAGTAAGTTCAAGAAGGCTCACCTACCTTCCCTATGTGTCTACATGGTGCTTCTGAAAGTCAGCTTTTGCTCATTCTCCTGCCTTTACATACTGCAATATATTAGTTTAAATGACTTGAAAATTTCTCCTATCCAGTATCCTGATTCTGATTCACAAGAATCCAAATCATATTCTGTCCAGAAATGTATATCCCACTAATAAGAGTTATCCCAATAGAAAGGGGCCTGGAACAATGAGATCCAGTAATTTAATACCCCCACACACACACACACAAAAGGCATGAAGTCAGAAAACCCAGGTTTGAATACTGGCTCTTTCACTTAACTGTTATAAAATTTTATACAGTTTTTAACCCATTAAGATTCTGTTTTGATACAGCTGAGAATGGAGCTAAGTAACAAAGTGACAGCATATGCAAGGCCTTTGATTTGGTATACAGAACACACATGCATGCACAACCACCCATTCTGATTATTGTATCAGAATCTATAATACTGCTTTATACAAAGTGCACTCAAAATTTTTACAAATCTGGATCGATGCAGTGGCCCACTCCTTTAATCCCCTCAGGAGGCAGAGGCAGGTGAACCACAAAAAAATGCATCAAATATAAATCTCATTTATCAAGCTAACCAGTTCTACATTCCCAGATTAAAATAAAAGCATTTCATGCTGGGCTTGGTCTATACAGTGAAAAGCTGTCTCATAAAAATAAACAAATAATAAAAGGAATAAATAAATAGAGCATTTCTCAGATGTAAGAACCTAGACACATCATGCTATGTATTGTAAAAATAATGGAAATCGTGTTCAAACTTCAGTTTTTCCACCAGCATCAGGATTTTGAACAGCTTCTCAGAGCTAGCTTGATAAGCACTAGGGTTCTGTCAAACTGAAAACATACTGAGTATAAGGTAAACAGGCACTAAAAGCTACAATTAATTTTTAAATGATAATGGGGTGGGGACTGGAGAGATGGCTCTGCAGTTAAGAGCACTGGCTGCTCTTCCAGGAGCCAGGATTCATTCCCAGCACCCACCTGTAATTTACAATCATCCGTAATTCTGGTTAGAACCTGACACTCTCTTCTGACCATCACAGGCAATAGGCACAAACATGATACACAGATATACATGCAGGCAAAACACCCATACACACAAAATTTTAATTAAAAAAATAAATATTCTACCCAAAAAAAAATTGTTAGAACACTCAGACATGCTGGGCGGTCACACACCTTTAATCCCAGAACTCAGGAGGCAGAGAGAGACTGTTTGAGGCCAGCCTAGTAGACCTAGTTCCAGGACAACACAGAGAAACCCTGTCTCGAGAAAAAATAAAAAAATAAAAAAAGAACACACTGACATAAACCCTAAACCTCTCTCCTCTATACACATTAACAGTACAGTGCTAATTTTTTGATGGGTGCGCAAACTGAATGTTTAAATGAAGGTAAATGTTTATTTATTTAAACATTTATTATTTCCTTATGGTGAAAAACTTTAAAAATCATTTCTAGCTCTCCTTTTTTCTTTTTTATCTAGACTTTTGAAATAGAATATTACTGATATCCATAGTCGCTTTACTATTCAGTAACAAATTCACTAACTCATATTCCCCATCTCTCTACCTTCACACACACACGGTGGGGGGGGGGGTCTCATTATGCAGTCCAGTCACCCTCAGACCGTAAGACACGTGCCACCATGCCTGGCTGTCAATTTCTTTCTCTTTCTTTCATATGTGTGCGAGTATGTGTGCAGGAACATGCCCAGCATGTCACCCTGCTCTGCTCTCCTCCTCCTCCCCTGGAGACAGGGCTTCTTGCTGAACCGGGAGTCTGCTGCTTGTGCAGGTTAAAGTGGCCGCCCAGGCAGCCCACACAGACTTTTTATGTAGGTATTGGGATCTGAACATGAGTTCTGCTGCTTGTGTAAGTGCTCATACCTACTGAGCCACACTAATTTAAAGCCAGCCTTTAATAAATTAATGTTAGAAATTAGGTAAAATAAACTGTGTGGTAAGTAAATGTTTTCAAAGAATGACTGAAATATCACCAAAGCAATTATATTTGGCAGAAAAAAATATTTTCTAGGACAAATCTGGAAGGCTGGGTATATACACACTTGTGTAGAAGCAGTATGACTGGGAGTTCAAAGTCATCCCTGGCTAGGTTATGAATGGGAGGCTAGCCTGGGCTACAAGAGACCAAAAAAAAAAACCCAAATACACAATTTATAAGCAAACCGGTAAATTTCACAAGTAAACAAAACTATCTTTTGATTAAAACACACGCACACACACAGCTGAGGTGAGCATGGTGGACCACAAAGCAAGGGCTGTGTGAACCTCTGTAAAAGGAATTCAATATGAGGGATACACAGCGAGACTCCGCCTTTAAAACAACAGAAACAAAAATTGCTCTAGCATCCAAGAGAACAAGAGACAGTTTACTCTGCAGCCAAGTATGAGTGGCCATGGCCTGGAACACACTCAGGTTACCCTAATACATATATGAAAAGAACATATAATTCCCATATGGTAACATTTTCATGAAAGTTTTATTGTTACAGAACAAAAGAATATACGAAATGATAGCACTTCTCAAATACATTGATGGAAAATCAAGTAGGTTGGTTATAGCAAGGTGGGGAATCTGTTAGAGTTATCTGTAACTTTCTTAGCCTTTGGGTTGGTGAAAGTTGGTGGTCTTTAACAGTGCATTTGAAAAGGATTAACCTAAGAGTCACAAGAACGGTTGCTAGATAAAACAGAGGAAGACAATGGCTGGCTATTAACAGCATAAAATAATCTGGCTCCAGATAAGCAACAACACTGAGGCTCTCCTCTTACTTAGCAAGTTCTAACTAGGCAACTGACTTTGTAAATCTTTAACATAGGCATGGCTTTGTTGTTTTTCTGGGAACTTCAGTTCCCAGTATCCTCTAAGATTTGACTGTATGGGCTAGAGATGGCCTGGCCTTCCCAAAGACCAAGTTCAGTTCCAAGAATTCACATCAGAGGAAATTCCTCTAACTCCAGCTCCATGTGATTAGAAACTCTCTTCTGTCTCTGAGGGAACCCACACACATCTGCACATATATGCACAAATACACATAATTTAAAAAATAAATCTTTTTAAAACAAAAAACAAATACTTGGTTATGTGAAATCACCACAAAAAAATATGTTGTTTTAAATGTGTTCTCTTTCCCGTCCTTGTTACTTTGGTGGGTAAAGGGCACAGATATGCTTCTTTTAAAAAATAAAAATTAAAAAAAAAAAAAAGCTTGTCCCGATGATCAAACACAGAAAAGCAGGCAGGGAAGAGCTGTCTCATAGCAATGCTACTTGATCTTTCCTTAACCCACCCTGTATTTATCAGGAGGCCTACTGAACCTCAACTGCCTCTACAGAGAGGGTGACATGGGTTTCAACCAAAGACTCTTACATATAAATAAAGCCACAATATAGATTTGCTGAAAACAACTAAGAAATGAAACTCTAAAGCCTTTTGCCCTGAATAGCAAACAGAGACGGGTAGGAAAAGTGTAAGAGTCCCAAGACAAGTACACAGAGAAAGCCTTCAGCAAAGAAAAAGACAACCTTTGTGTGTTCCTGCTATTTAAAATAGGCCAGACTCTGGAAATGGCCCAATGCCCAAAATCCTGCTACAGAGCTCTGTTCAATATGCCTGAAACAAAGTTCCAATCAACTCCGAAATTAACTTGATTCAGAACAACCTATATATGCACACTACAAAATAGATTTCTTAAGAAACTATGAACTGAAAAATCAGACTCCATGGAAACACGTAATGTGAAAGACTTGAGTCAGAATTACTATTAAATAACTAGGCATGGTGGCTCATGCCTATAATAGCAACAATTGGGAGCAAAGGCAGGAGGATCCCAAGCCCGGGGCCACGACTTGAAAGCACAAGTAAGGGAGGGTGAGGTGGCCTGGTAGGAAGGCAAAGCCTGACAACCTGGAATCAGTGAGTGGAGCCCGTGTGCCGGTTCTATGTCCATTTGCCATAAGCTACAGGCATCTGAAAGCAGAGGACCTCAATTAAGAAAATACCTATAGGCAAGCTGTAGGGCATTTTCTTATTAGTGACTAATGGGGTAGGGTCCAGAACACTACAGGTGAGACCACCCCTGGATTGGTGGTCCTGGGTTCTAAAAGAAAACAGCCATGAGGAGTAAGTCAGTAAGCAGCAGTCATCCATCCATGCCTCCAGGTTCCTTCCCTGTTTGAGTTCCTGTCTTGACTTCCTTTAATAATGGACTATGATATGGAAGTATAAGCCAAATAAACCCTTTCCTCCCAGCTTGCTTTAGGACATGGTATTTCATCACTGCAGTAGTAACCCCTAACCAAGACACCATGTAAAGACAGAAGGAGAAAACCAACTCCCAAGTAGTCCCCTACCTTCACATGCACACCATACATGCCACCACGCCACAATAAGTAAAAAAAAAAATAAAATTTGTCTAGAAAAATTGATCATGAGAGAGGGTGGTGGGAAAAAAGAGGGAAGGAAGGTAGTAAGGAAATATTATCAACATATAATATGTACATGTATGAAGTTTTTTTGAATGGCTCAGTAGATAGGCTTTGTCACCAAGCCTGACAATCTGAGTTCAATTCCTGGAACCCATGGGGTAAAACAATTCCAGTAAGTTCCTCTGCTTACACAAGTGCCAAGGTATGTGCATGCACACAGACATAAGTACAGGCACACACATGCAAACACAACACACACACATAAGTGTTTAAATATTTTTATTTAAAAAATAAAAGCAAGAATATCAACAATATAACAACAAGAAGGCTCTACTTAGGCATTTTAGTCTCTAATTCTGTTTTTTGTTTGTTTCGTTTTGTTTTTCAAGACAGGGTTTCTCTGTGTAACAGCCCTGGCTGTCCTGGAACTCACTTTGTAGACCAGGCTGACCTCTAACTCACTGAGATTCACCTGCCTCTGCCTCCCAAGTGCTGGGATTAAAGGCGTGTGCCGCCACCACCCAGCTTAGTCTCTAATTCTTTTTTTTTTATTTATTTATCATGTATATAGTGTTCTGTCTACATTTTTGCCTGCAGTACAGAAGAGGCACCAGATGTCATTATAGATGGTT
The DNA here is from genome assembly GCA_004026605.1 of Ondatra zibethicus. Taxonomy (NCBI): domain Eukaryota; kingdom Metazoa; phylum Chordata; class Mammalia; order Rodentia; family Cricetidae; genus Ondatra; species Ondatra zibethicus. The sequence goes on along the minus strand of PVIU01000771.1, from coordinate 19,462 downwards.
GTGAGCCACCATGTGGTTGCTGGGAATTGAACTCAGGACCTCTGGAAGCGCAGTCAATGTTCTTAACCTCTGAGCCATCTCTCCAGCCCTCTAATTCTTATATATTGAGAAAAATGACTACCAGATTTCACAAGGAAAGGGGGACCTGAAACAAATCTAAAAAGTAAACCACAAAAAAATTAATGAAGAACAAAAGAATAAAAATTAAAAAAACAAAACAAAAACTAATCAATAAAATAACTCTTTTGACTACTGAAACTTAAAAAGGAGAAAAAATATAATAGACATAACCAGAAAATAAAACTGAGGCAACTTTCCTGAGATGAGCAATAATTTAGCAAATAATTTTAAGAGAAGGTAACACAGAAGAAATAAAAAAATGATATCCAGAAATACAGTAGCCTTATCTCCAGACAGAAGCAAGCCTCAAGTGGCAGCACAGTGTCCTCTTAGAAACCAACACATAAGCAAGCCCTGTGAGACAGCTCTCTCCCTCCGCCCTCTCCCCTACCATGCACATATACGCGGCAATCACTAAATAAAAGATTCAAGTTGTCTGAAAGAAGAAAGGGCAAATTAAAAACAAAACACTAGAACCATCCAGAAATGATGTCATCCTTGGGGATGCAAGAAGAATCTTGAGTTCTAGATCGACCTTAGCCCTGTCTTTTAAAAAAAAAAAAAAAATCCCTAGACCCAGAGACTTCAGCTATCTATGATGATGACAGTGGTAGAACAGATGAGAAAAACCATTGCCTTTAGAGTTTAAGGGAGGCTTTAGGGAGCTCAATAGATGGGTGCTTGTTTGCCATGTGTAAACCTTAGGTTTAAAGTCTAGTACTGTCCCCACCAAAACAATAATAATAATAATAATAATACAAGTAATAACAGGTTCTAAGGCCAACTGTGTCTGGTTAACATGCCATTTATAATAGTACATAATCCTGAGTGAATTATCTAGCCTCTGCATCTGTAATGAGGTTGGGTGCTATTTGTTTGCTTTCTTGTTTGAGTATTTGTGTTTTGGGACAGGGTCTTACAATGAAGCCTCAGATAGTGTGGAACTCAGAGATCTACCTGTCTCTGTCTCCTGAGTGCTGGGAATAAAGGTTGTGCCACCACACTAGGCTTTTTAATGAGGCTGTTGTGAGGATAAATTAATACATAGTTATTCACATGCATTAAAAAAATCTGGCATGAGAAAAAAATAATGACATCTTGAATTTTGCAGGAAAATGGATGGAGCTAGGAAACATTATTTTGAGTGAGGTAACCCAGAGACAGGAAGACAATTAATCACATGTACTCACTCATAGGTGGTTTTTAAACATAAAGCAAAGAAAGTCATCCTACAAACCACAATCCCAGAGAACTTAGACAACAATACAGACACTAAGAGAGACTTATATAGATCTAATCCACATGGGAAGTAGAAAGTATAAAAAGACAAGATCTCCTGAGTAAATTGGGAGCATAGGGACCTTGGGGGAGGGTTGAAGGAGGGAGGGGAGTAGCAGGGAGGGGAGCAGAGAAAAATGTAGAGCTCAATAAATATCAATAAAAAAGATTTAAAAAAAAACTGGCATGTAGCATGTATTATATATAAGCACTGGAGAAAGGAAGACCAGGGAAAGAAACAGAACAGATTTCGGACTTTTATTACAATCCCAAGCAATACTGACTGGCATTTTGCAACCTTCACAGAGTACACAATTTGGGGAGGGATTTGTGAAATGAAGTCTAATGACAACAGCTATGTCTAACACACACACACACACACACACACACACACACACACACACACACACACACAAATAATCCTAGCACTGGAGCAGTAGAAGCAGGATCACTACAGTGAACTTGAGATCATCCTAAGCTACAGACCACGTTCTAGGCCAGCCTGCATAGAGTAAGATTCTGCCTCAAAAAATAACACCACAGAAGGAAGCAGGAAAAGACAGCAGGAGTGAAGAAGGGAAAAAAGGAAAAGGAGGGAACAGGGAGGTACGAAAGGGGGAGAAAGGAAAAGAGAAAGAGAAGAGAGGAGCTAGGAGGAAGAAGAGGCAGGAGGGAGAGAAAAAGGAGGAAAAGGGGCAAGGAGGAGGAAGCCTGGTGGAAGGGAAGCCTGCTAAGGCTTGCAGCACTCAGGCAGTCTGAGGAAGAAGCAGCACAGTCCCAGGGCAGTCTCAGCCACACAGAACAATCTGAACACCAAGGGCTGGAGCTGCAGCTCAGTGATAGAGCACTTAGCCTAGCAAGTCTAAAGGCGGGGTCCAATTCCAACACTACCACAGTTTACAAAGGAGACACACAGGGTGACAGAACACAGTTCAAGAATGGAGCCCTGTAAGATTTCTTGTGAGAAAACTCCAAGGAACCAAGACAAGGAACTTGTGATCTCAGTTTCTTCAAAAACATGTAACTGGATTTGGATTATGCTTTCTTGCCCCTGCCAGATGTCACATAGAGTGACTTTACCTCAGATTACTCATTACAACTGGCTGTTACTTGTTTATATGCCGCTATGGAAAAGCACGTTCTACCGTGTGCAGCTCGCCCACCACATGCAGCCTGCATTTGTGACTGGACACTTTACTCATATGACTCATCTTACTGTCTGATGCTCTGAATAAAGTTGGCTATTGATATGAGGCTTTAGCCCACATCATTTATTGGCTCTATTTTCCCAGGTCTTGAACTTGACTCCCAAGTAGCTGGGATCACAGGCCTGTGCCACCATGCTTGGCCTATGGCAAATCTTTAAAAGAGAAAACAGTTACAACCAAAAACTTGAAAAATATATTCTGTCCATATGTAATACATTAACATTAAAAAACACCTATAGTCGCCTGGCAATGGTGGTGCACGCCTTTAATCCCAGCACCTGGGAGGCAGAGACAGGCGGATCTCTGTGATTTGGAGGCCAGCCTGGTCTACAGAGTGAGTTGCAGGAGAGGCTCCAAAGCTACACAGAGAAATCCTGTCTCGAAGAAAAAACAAAACAAACACCTATACGCTTAATTCTCAGCACCCACACAGTAGCTCACAATTCTCTGTAACACCAGTTCCAAGGGATCCAAGACCTTTACAAACATAAATGTGCACATGGAATTAAGAGAATTTACAAGTAAACAGTAAGAAGGGGAAGAAAAGTAGCAGCAGAAGCTAGCATATGGGCATGATGGTGCATGCCCATAGCCCCAGCATACAGTCAGCCTGGATGTCATGAAACCTGGTCTCAAAAGGTGGGAGGGAAGGGGGTTGAGAAGACAGACAGGAAGGAGAGAGGAAGAAGAGGCAGTGCTGCAGACAATCAATCTGGGTGTTTTCAAAGAAGAAAATAACACTTTATTAGAGTTTTGGTAGTTTGTTTTTAACATTTGTTGCCTTGGGTTTTTTGTTTTGTCTTTTTTTTTTTTTTTTTTTTTTTTTTTTTTTTTTTTTTTTTTTTTTTTTGATTTTTCAAGACAGGGTTTCTCTGTGGAGCTCTGGAATCTTTCCTGGCACTTGCTCTGTAGACTAGGCCAGGCTTGAACTCAGAGATCCACCCGCCTCTGCCATCGAAGTGCTGAGATTAAGGGCGTGTGCCCCCCCCCAAGGTTTGTTTTTCTTCTTTGAGACAAGGTCTCTAATAGCTCAGGCTGTTTTTCATCTTGTTGTGGTCAAGGATGACCTCTAACTCCAAATTCCTCCTTCTTCCATTTTCCCAGTGTTGTAATCACAGGTCTATACTAACTTGCCTCATCTATGCAGATCCCAGGCTTCATGTAAACACTCTACCAAGTGAACTAAACCCCAGTTATGAAACTATCAACTTTGAAAAGTCAACTTTTAAAATACCAACTGCATCTGGGCCCGGAGAGGTGGCTTAGTAACAAGTGCAGTGCCTGCTCTTCCAGAGGACCAGATTTCAGTTCCCAGAACCTACAGAGGGGTTCACAACTGCTTATAACTCCAGTTCCAGAGGTTCCAAAGGCCTTTTCTGGTTGGCACATGGTGCACCCATAACATTAAAACAAAACTAGTCCATCAAGTGACTTCTACTAAATGTTTGTGGGACCTTTAGGTGCTGCTGATAATCACACTATTCTCATTTCAATGACAATTATCAATCTGTAGTATATCTTTCTGCCTGAATCAGTTTTGGTAAAAACTTTTCATCTAACTTGGCACAATGGCACAGGCCTATAATCCCAGCACTGGAGAAGGTAAAGCAAAAGCATGGCCAATCAGGGGCCAGCCTGAATTATATACCAGAACCCTACTTTTTAAAAAAAACCCGTAATTGCTGACAAAAAGTGAGAGCCCTAAAGATAGTAAAACTAATTTGTTGGGGTTGCCATCACAAAGTACAAAAGAATGTGAAAGCAGCATTAAATGTCTTAGAAATCCACCAGCAGGTTATCTATGGCCACCAAGGAACCACGGCTGGCTTCTGAATCCTCACTGTCTCATTGTCTTACAGATGGCCATTTCCTCTTTATGTTAAGTCTTTACAGACTTGCCTCTGTTCATGCTTATGTCCTAATCTCCTTATTGAACAGAAAACAATCAACCCCAGCATTCAGGAGATTGCAATAGGAGGATCACCCTGAGTTTAAGACTAACTTAAGATACACAGTGAAATCCAGGCCAGCTAGGGAGAGTCTGTTGTAAAACAAAAGAATAATACCAGTCATAAAGATCCCAATGGATAGTTCTAAACTCATGGTCACATAGATAGCCCTTTTAAAAAACAGAGGACTACAAAACAAAAAAGTATGAATGTGGGAAGGAGACCTGTGGGGACCACAGCAGCCTGACATGAGTGGAGGGGATGAGAGGATGGGAGGGGAGAGTAAACAAAATGTACTACAAACATGTATGAAGCTGCCAAACAAATTTAATCAGTATTTCAAACACACACACGCACGCACGCACGCACACTGTGGGATATGCTCTTGTTTACTGTAAAGATTTGTCATTCGTATTAGATTAATAAAATGCTGATTGGCCAGTAGCCAGGCAGGAAGTATAGGCGGGATGATCAGACTAGAATTCTGGGAAGAGAAAAGGCAGAGATGCAGTCACCATCCAGAAGCACAGGAATCAAGATGAGAATGCCTCACTGATGAAAGGTACCAAGCCATGTGGCTAAACACAGATAAAAATTATGGGTTAATTAAGTTGTAAGAGCTAGTTAATAATAAGCCTGAGCTAATAGGCCAAACAGTTTATAATTAATATAAGTCTCTGTGTGTTTCTTTGGGACTGAATGGCTAGGGGAATGGGTAGGACAGAAACTTCCATCTACACACACACACACACACACACACACACACACACACACACACTCACTCACACACACGTGTGTGCACCCATAATTTCCAAGTGAAAAGTCTAGAGTCAAATGGAAAACTACTCATATAAAAGCCAGAATTACAATAATGACACCAAAGCCAAAGACACTACAAAAACATAACCGATAATTCTCAAGACCATAAAAGTAATTTCCTTAACATTCTATCAAATTAAATCTAACAGTGTATAGAACTGGAAATACATCAGTTAACTGGAATTTAATCCCAGTAAAAACTGCTAACATTTAAAATAATGCAAAACCAAAACCAATGTAATTCATTTTATTAGGAGATAAAACAAACAACCTTGTTCCTTTCTACAAATGCATAAAAAGTAACAAAACCTATGATCTTGTTCCTTATAAGATCTCTCACAGACTAGACAGTAAACACTAAAAACAATCTGATAATTTCTTATAAACAGACATCTACCATGTAAACTATTCATTACACACACATATCTTCTTTAAAGAAACAAAAGCATGACCAATGAGAATAACTCAGAACATGAAGGCACTTGCTACCAAGCCTGACAATCTGAGCACACTTCAGGACCTACATACTGGAAGGGATGAAGCTTAGCTCCTGTTAAGTCACCTCTAAATCTAAACAAAATATGCCGAGACACATATGCACCCACACACACAAAAATAAATAAAAATATAATTTCTAAAAATTAAAAATCATTTGACTATAAGATCTATATATAAATGCTTATAGAAGTTTAATGTGTAATTGACAAAATATGAACAAAACCTATATTTCCAACAACAGATACACAAACAGATAATAGATAAATAGAAATTGCTCAACAAGCCAGGCAGTGGTAGTGCACATCTTTAATCCCAGCACTTGGGAGGCAGAGACAGGCAGATCTCTGTGAGTTCGAGACTAGTGTGGTCTACAGGCCCCAAAGCTACAGAGAAACCCTGTTTTGAAAAACCAAAAAAAAGAGAGAAAAAGAAAAAAGAAAGAAATGGAGGGAGAGAGAGAGAAGGGGAGGGGAGGGAGGGAGGGGAGAGAAAGGGAGGGAAGAGGAGAGAAATCAAATGAAACTGCTCAACAATAAAAGCAAACTCTTTTATATGGGAACAGTATGGGTAAATTTCAAAGTAAGTGTGCTAGGTACAAAGGGCTAAACCGCCGGCCGGTGGTGGCGCACGCCTTTAATCCCAGCGCTAGGGAGGCAGAGGCAGGAGGATCTTTGTGAGTTTGAGGCCAGCCTGGTCTACAAGAGCTAGTTCCAGGACAGGCTCCAAAGCTACAGAGAAACCCTGTCTCAAAAAACTAAAACAAAGGGGGGGGGGGGGCTAAACCAAGAAGAAAATGGTAGGGGATAGGTACATGAATGCATTCACACAAATTTCTAGAAAATATGAACTATTCTATAATGACAGAAAACCTGAGAACAAGCGATGGGAAGGAGGGAGAGTTTACAAAAGCACATGTTCCTCTCTTTATGTTGATGACCTCTTGAGAATATGTAAAAATTGCCAAGATACGATTATAAGCTTTAATTAAATGTAATTTAGTTTACCTCAACAAAAGTCAACAGGCTGGCATGGTAGGATATAACTATAATCCCAGCTACTCAGGAGGCTAAGGTAGGGTGAGAAAGAAAATTCAAGGCCAGCCTGGGCAGCTTACCATAACAAAAAAATGGGTGTGCAGATCAGTAGTAGAATGTATGACTAGAATACACAAAGCCCTAGGTTCTACACCTAGTCAAAACAACAACAAAACACTTTAAATGTTCAGTTTTGTGTTGTTTTTCTACAAATGTAAAAAGAAGACTTATGGGGCTGGAGAGATGACTCAGCAGTTAAGAGCTCTGACTGCTCTTCCAGAGGACCAGGGTTCGATTCCCAGCACCCACATGGCAGCTCACAACTGTCTGTGACTCCAGTTCCATGGGATCCAACACCCTCACACAGACATACATGAAGGCAAAACACCAATGCATATGAAATAAATAAATTAAAAAAAAAAAGACTTACAAAAATAAAATAGAGCAAGAATAGTGGTATATACCTATGAACCCAGCATTCTAAAGGAATGGCTATATAAAAGGAAGACTTTAAAAAACAAAAACAGTAAAAGCAAACATGATGGCGTATATCTATGAACCCAGCATTCAAAATGCTAAGGCTGGAGACAGGAGAGATGGCTCAGCCATTAAGAGCACTGGATCGTCTTACAGAGAACCTAGATTTGATTCCCAGGAAGCATATGGCAAGACAGCTCATAACCATCTATAACTTCAGTCCTAGGGGATCTGATGGCCTCTTTTAGCTTCTGTGGGCACCAGGCACCCACATGGTACACAGACATTTGTAGGTCAAACACTCACATACATTAAAAAAAAAAAAAAAAAAAAACTTTTTTTAAAAAGAGGTTAAGGCAGCTTCACCTTGGTTCAGAGACCACCAAGGGCTATAATGAGACTATTTCAAAACTTAACTCAAAGCTTATTCAACTCAAAACAAAGCTAACTATGATCGTGCCTACAATCCATCAGTAAAATACTAGGTAAGGATTCCATATTTCCAGGTCATCTATACCATTATTACATTACATTTGTCTGGGACTGCATATTACCTGAGGTCTACTAGGATTTTACATCAGTGACAAGAACAGTAAATTACTCATCTGTTTCATGGCAGTGGCTGTGTGAAAATACCTATTATTGTACTGCCAGTCACACTTTTATGCTGTATAATACCTGATAACGATAATAAATTCTTACTGCTCTACAACTTGTTACCACTGTATTAAAGAACATTACTACTACGTTTTTTTCTTTTTATAAGTAAATTTTTTAGATGATATCTTTTTTATCTAAAGTGTTTTGGTGTTTTGCTGCATGTATGTCTGTTGTGAGGGTATCAGATCCTCCAGAACTAGAGTTACAGACACTTTTGAGCTGCCATGTGGGTGCTGGGAATTGAACCCAGGTCCTCTAGAAAAACAACCAGTGCAACAAAAAACAAAACAAAACAAAAAAACAGTATTCTTAATTGCTGATTCATCTCTCCAGCCCTATTTTTTTTTAATTATTTTAAAAACTTTTTTCTATACCAGCAACAGCCTTGTGAATCATGCATTTTCCACTCTTGACAACATCGACCGTTCATAGGGAACAGTAGACTTACATACCATGAAGATTGATGTAGGTGCTCTCTAAGATGTTCACACCACAGCAAAATCTCCTAGCAACACATTTCTTAGCAGGTATGTACCCTTATCATTAAGACACATGCTACCATTTGACTAACTATGAACCTAAAAGACTTTACAAGCTGATACCTGTGAGATATGATTGATGGAAGACTCCATCCTCCGAAGCTGAGATGCCTGGATATCCAGCAACTGGAGTACATTGTTGGCCAATGCATTTATTTGATAAGCAACACTAGCTAGAGATTGGGTTGTATATGCTTTGGTCTCTTCTAGAGCTTTTCTCTTGTCTGTAGCCTGAAATAAGAACAAAAACAACCGATAGTTAGTTGACATTCATTAAACACACATTTTATACAAATACAGAAGCCCAAATCAGAAATATCAAACTAGCCAAATGGCATGCTTGTGCGCTCTCTCTCTCTCTCTCTCTCTCTCTTCTTTACAGACTCTGAAAAAACAATACTCAATTTTAAATGGAAAAAAACAAAAACCCCAGGATAGAAAACAAAAAATCCTGTACAATAAAAGAACTGCTGGAGGAATCACCATCCCTGATCTCAAGCTCTACTTCAAAGCTATAATAACAAAGCCAGCATGGTACTGACATAAAAACAGACAAGTAGATCAATGGAATAAAATAGAAGACCAAGACATAAATCCACACACCTAGGAACACCTGATTTTTGACAAAGAAAACAAAAATACACAACGGAGAAAAGGAAGCAACTTCAACAAATGGTGCTGGCATAACTGGATGTCCACATGTAGAAAAATGCAAACAGATCCATATCTATCACCTGCACAAAACTCAAGACCAAGTAGATCAAAGACCTCAACATAAATCCAGTTACACTGAACCTAACAGAAGAGAAAGTAGCAAGTAGCCTTGAACACATTAACACAGGAGACAACTTCCTAAATAGAACACCAGTGGCACAAACACCAAGATTAATAAATGGGAACTCCTGAAACTGAAGTTCTGTAAGGCAAAGAACACAGTCAATAAGACAAAACAGAAGCCTACGGAGTGGGAAAAGATCCTCATCAACCCCACATCCGATAGAGGGCTGATCTCCAAAATATATAAAGAACTCAAGAAACTAGACATCCAAAAACCAAATAATCCAATTTAATAACGAGGTACAGACCTAAACAGAGGATTCTCAACAGAAGAATTTCAAATGGCAGAGAAACACTTAAAGAGAAACATTTATCATCCTTAGCCATCATGGAAATGCAAATCAAAACAATTCTGAGATACCATCTTACAGTCAGAATGACTAAGACCAAAAACACTGATGACAGCCTATGCTGGAAAGGATGTGGAGCAAGCGAAAACTCCTCCATTGCTGGTGGGAATGCAAACTTGTACAGCCATTTTGGAAATGGTGGTTTCTCAGAAAATTAGAAACCTATCTACCCCAAGACCCAGCTAAACTATTCTTGGACATATACTAAAAGGATACTCAACCATAACACAAGGACACTTGTTCAACTATGTTCAGCAGCTTTAGTTGTCATAGCCAAAACCTGGAAACAATCTAGATGCTTCTCAATCGAAGAATGGACAAAGAAAATGTGATATATTTACACAATGAAGTATTGCTCAGCCGTTAAAAAAAAAAAATGACATCTTGAAATTTTAAGGCAAATGGGTGGAACTAGAAAAAAAATCATCCTGAGTGAGGTAACCCTGACCCAGAAAGACAAACATGGTATGTACTCACTCATAAGTGGATATTAGCTGTAAAGTAAAGGATAACCATGCTACAATCCACAGCCCCAGAGAGGCTAGGTAACAAGCAGGGTCCCACTGATCTCCCTGGAAAGGGGAAATAGAGATCTCCTGGGTGGACAGGGGACAGATGGAGACGGGAACTTGAGGGATGGAAGGTGGGTGGAGAGGGAGAATACAGAAAAAGATGATTGGAAAGGGAGTGGTTTTCGGGGTTGGTAGAAACCTGGTGCGAGGGAAACTCCCACGACCTCAGCTAAGATTCCTAGCAATCGCGAATACATGGGCTGAACTGGCCATCTCCTGTGATCAGATTGGTGACTAACCTATTTGTCATCAGAGAGTCTTCATCCAGTAACTGATGGAAACAGATGCAGAGATCCACAGCCAAACATTAGCCAAGCTTAGGGAATCTTGCCGAAGAGAGGCAAGAAGGACTGTAGGAGCCAGACAGGTCAAGGACATCACAAAAAAGAAAGAAAGAAAGAAAGAAAGAAAGAAAGAAAGAAAGAAAGAAAGAAAGAAAGAAAGAAAGAAAGAAAGAAAGAAAGAAAGAAAGAAAGAAAGAAAATCAACTAACCTGGCTCAGAGGAACTCACAGAGTCTGAACCAACAACTAGGGAGCCTGTATGGCTCTACATACATATGGCAGCTGTTTATCTTGTGGCACTCCTAACAGTGGTAACAGCGAATGTCCCTTTGGCTGGCTCTTAAGAATCTATTCCTAATACTGGATTGTCTTGTCTAACCTACACTCAAGGGGAAGTGCACAGTCTTATTACAACTTGATATGCCATGTTTTGTTGATACCCATGAAAGGCCTGACTAGAAAAAGAGGAGTGGATTGGGGGGGGGGGGGTAGGAAACTGCAGTAGGGATGTAAAATAAATTAATTAACTTGAAAGAAAGAAAGAAAGCCAGTCCACCCAAATCAGTCTGGCAAGATGTCTCAACAGGTAAAAGCACTTGCTGTGCAAGCTTGAGTTCAATTCCCAGAACCCCTTAAATATAAAGAGAGAAACAGCTCCAGAGTCGTCTCATGCATGCTGCGGCACTGGCACCCTCACACTTGCGCAAAGTATATACACACAGTAATGATAATAAATTGGATGTGAGAGTGATTTTTTTTAAAAAAAAAAGGCTTGGAACTAATCTGATGAGTTTTGGGATTACAGATAAATTTATAGATAACTGGCTTTAAAACACTGGTCTTAGGCCAGGCGATGGTGGCTCATGCCTTTAATCCCAGCACATGGGAAGCAGAGGCAGATGGATCTCTGTGAGTTCGAGGCCAACCTGGTCTACAGAGTGAGTTCCAGGACAGCTAGTTACACAGAGAAACCCTCTCTCAGAAAAAAACAAAACACACACACACACACAAGCCTTATAATTCTGCAATGTTTCTAAATTCATTTGTCAACTTTAGCCACTTTTTATAGATTATTTAAGATGTTTAAACAACTCTGCTATCTGTGTAAAACAAGTTTACTTTTTTCTTTGAAATTGTCTTCTGTCTTGTTTCTTTTTCTCACTCTTTTAGTGGCTAGGAATACAAATATAATCTTGAATAGAAGAAGTCATCCACACTATTAAAAACAAAGTCTTTTTGCATTAAAACACAGAATCTAGACCAGGAATTTTCTTCCATGGTAGAGCATTTGTCTAGAATGTTCAAGGACATTTGTTCTAGAATTAAAATTCAGAACTGGGGGAGACAGGGGAGTTTCTACAATTAAGAAGGAAAAATAAACATTTGTTTACAAAGTCAGGTAGACAAACTTGAGTAAGATAATTATTTTCAATCATCCATTATATTCTAGAATTTCATCTGCCTGTTTCTTTAGCTTTCAGTTTACAGACCACACACATTTTTCCATCACAGGAGCAGAAGGAAATGCCAGGTTTGGCTATTTTTTCTTTCCTCCCATGTAAAAACTTGTATTTTATTTTCCGGTTTTCTTTATTATAGAATCATATAACTATTTAGAGTCAATTAATGTTAATAGAAATTATTCTACTTATAAACCTACACATTTAAGAACCCTTTCATTCTGATACAGTAAAGTGCAATGCACTCTTACCCAAACAGTAATGTCATACTTAAGCAAAAACAGTATTTTACATAGCCTCCATTTTAAATTTTAATGTAAGGGAAGAGTACAACAACTGGTTGTCCAGTTCCAAATGCTGAGCCCTTTAAGACATACATATGAGTAACATTATATGAACTCAACCGGTTATTTTTTAGGAATACATATGTATATACATATATGCATGTAATAACAATTGATTTTTTTTTAAAAAAAGGCCATGAATCTGAAGTAGAGCAGGGAGAGACATATACATAGGAGGAAGGTTTGAAGGGAACAAAGGAAAAAGAGAAATATAATTAAAATATAAGCTAAGAAATTTTTTAAAATATTACAAGTGCTAGCAATGATATAGAGAAAATAGAAATTTTGTATGTAGATCACTGGCAACAATAAAAAGCGAAGTATCTTAAAAAATTGAAGAAATTAAATTTTTGAGAATAATTTTTATGTTCATGAATATTTTGCCTGAATGTATATATATACAGCACATGTATGCCTGGTGCCCAGACAGTTGTGAGCCACCATGTGTGGATGATGGACATCGAATTTAGTTCTTCTGCAGAGCAGCAAGTACTCTTAACCACTAAGTCATGTCTTCAGCCCATCAAAGAAACTAAATTTTAAACTTCAATTTCTTGGGGGCTGGGGATTAGCTCAGTTAGCAGAGTGCTTGCCTGGCATACACAAAGGCCTGGTTGCTATATCCCTCCTCCCTGACCCCCAAAATAAAGAAAGCTAGGAGTAGTGATGCATACCTATGAAGCTAGCATTCAAAACAAGAGTAACTTAGAAGTGTCAATTTTAAAGTTATTCTTGGTTACACAGTGAGTTCAAAACCAACCTGGGTTGTATGACACCTTACTCCCCAAAAATTTTCAGTTTCTCTGATTTGCAATATTTGAAGCATTAAAAAGATTTGTGTGGTTGGATGGTGGTGGCACACGCCTTTAATCCCAACACTCAGGAGGCAGGAGTAGGCAGCTCTCTGAGTTCAAAGCCAGCTTGGTGTACAGAGATCCAGGACAGACAGGGCTAAACAGAGAGGCCTGCTCTGAAAAAGAAAAAGGAAAAAAAAAGAAAAAGAAAGCATGTCTGGGTGTTAACAGCCTTGCTGAAGAATGCCTTTCAAGTCACCATTAGCTTCCACTTATAAAAACTATAAATGTGAACAGCAAATTTACAGAAAATTACTACTGCCAGTTATTTTGTTTATAGCTCCCAACCAATCACCTAAGCATGTCAAAGGAGCAAACAAAACGGGTCACAGACTATAGACAACTAAGAATGTGTCCACAGAACTAAGATCAGCATTAACTACACCAATTAGTTAATTAAGCTCCCTGTTAACAGCTCTGGAGTTGACATATGATATGAAGTCCATTTGTCACCCCTGTCCTTTAAGGGGATGAAGGCCACTTAAAGGGAATCAAATATACACAGCTCTTTTTTTGTTTGTTTGGTTGGTTTTTGGAGACAGGGTTTCTCTGTGGCTTTGGAGCCTAGCTGGAACTAGCTCTTGTAGACCAGGCTGGCCTTGAACTCACAGAGATCCACCTGCCTCTGCCTCCCAAGTGCTGGGATTAAAGGCCACCACTGCCTAGCAAACATACACAGCTTTAAAAGAAAAGTTAGTTGTTTAAAATAGCTGCAGTGAACGCACTTAAAATAAACCACGCCGGAACTCTGTGACCATCTCAACCATTACCCATTTCCTTCTTCCTCCTTCCTTATCCACCTGCAGAAATCCAACTTACTAAATTAGGATCTGCTAGCTGGGGTAGAAACCTTCAATAGCATCTGCTTCCTTAAATCCTTTCTGTCCCATCATAGAATCTTCAAATGGAAGGAGAGGGGGCTCTTTTCATTCATGAGATAAAAAATTGCTGGCTATAAGCAACCTCAATCTCTTCTACATCCTTCTATCACCCCTCCTTCCTCCTTTCCACTGAAAACCGACCCCCATCCACACCCTTACTTCACTGCCTTTCCTCTTCCTCAGTTTCTTCACCTCAGGTGAAATCTTTCTCCCATTTTATTATGTCAATATCTGACTCCCAAAAGAGAAAAAAATTCATCCTTGTCATGACAGCTGCTCAAAAGTTAACGCAAACAGGAGTGACAGCAAACAACCATCATCCAAGCATTTGGGAGGCAGGAAGATTACCAAATTTGAGGACAGACTAAGCAACACTGGAGAACCTACCTCACAAAAGGAAAAAAGAAAAAAGGAGACATGGGAACAGGAATAGGATTTGTGGCATAGTCTGCTCTTTAACTGGAAAGCTTACAAAGAACAATCAACTCCAACTACACTTACACATATCTTCATATTTAACTGTATTCTCGAAAACGCTTTTAAACCTTTATAGTCAATTTATCCTTCTGGCATTTCTAGTAGACAGATTGTTAATACAGCTCTGAAATTTTAAGTTGTATCGTAATCACAGCCCAACTAATCCCTTTATTATCAATATCACAAAGCATTTAAACTTTAAAAGGCTTAGGACACAATCGAGAGAAACCCTATTTCAGAAAGAGCAAGTACATTTTAAAATTACAATTAGGTTCAAGGCCAGCCTGGGATACATAGAAAATTCCAAGCCAGTCTGAGTTACACAGTGAGACCCCCCATGTCAAAAAATAAAGCAAACAAAATCCACTGATAGACAAGACAGGCCCTAACAAAGAGGACTAAATAAGCAAGGCCACAGAGCCGCTGTCCACAGTGTGCATTCACTAACCACCACCTGGCGGTGGTGCAGGCTGCACTGGTCACCCACGCCCCTGCCCTGCCCCATCATGAAACCTAAATTATGCACATCCATTCCCCTTCTTCAATCACACAGCACAGGTGACACGCAAGCCACAATTCCCCTAAGAAGTCTTAAGTGCACCACTGCTCACCATGAGAGCCAGGAAGGACAGATTCAGGCCCCTGCTGACAGTTGTACTGACAAAATCTTTTACCTGGAAGGACAATCCATCTTCATGGCCTTCTCAAACTCCTCCAAATACCTGACATGTTACATATTTATGTACTGTTCATATAAAAGATTTTATATTTAGCCCATGATATTGGCTTTCCTTCCACTTTGCTATCAACTAATTCACTTCCCAAACAATTTTAGTTCTTCTTAAATAGAATGATTACAAAACACTCCACATACTGGACAGTGCAACCAAACAACATCTATCACAACTGCTTAAAATGTATGTGTTCTTCATTTCTAGAAATTTGCCCAGAAGAAAAGCAAGGGCAAGTGCAAACTTCAATTTGTAACAGCAAAGAAAAACTAGAACCAATGTAAAGAACCAATGACAGGTGACAAAAATCTCATTTTGACTATCATGTAATCAAAAATTATATAGATATGTACCAACAAGGAAAGTGTATTAAAGTCAGGATTTAAAGCAGCAAGCAGTCCAATGCGATTTATAGATAAGGTATTTACTACATAATTTCACTTTACATGTATAGTAATAGTTGAGGAAGCAATGAAGATACAGAAGGGAAGATGCAAAATCAAAGAGTAATAAATCAATCAACCTGAAAGCTAAAGCATCCAACTATGGAAACCGACTGCAAAGGAAAAGCTACTGCAGAAGTTGTGCCACTCTAGATTCGCCAACTACAAATGAGTGGGGTTACTGTCACAGTCAGGAAAAGGAACTGGACACAGAGCGAGAAAGTAAGATCAAGCTGGAGCCCACTAGTCTCTCCACGCATCTTACCGCATCTAACCAGAAACACCTTCAGATGGTAGACAACACTGCTTAAGCGAACCCCTCTTTTGACTAATTCTAACCCAGTGTTTGGCAGCCATACAAGGGAGATTATGGAGCACACAGTCTGAACCTGAGTAAACAAAAAAGTAAAAAAACCACCACAGTATAATTGGTTAATATGGCATATGTACACATCTTTTAGACATACAGAACTCACAAGCAAAGACAACAGCAAAACCATGCTTCAGTCTACCATGACCAAAACCAATTACTTTCCTCATTGCTGTAACAAGTACCTGGCAAAAAAAAGCGGGGGAAGGGGGACAATTTAAGAAATGCTCGTTTTGGTTCAGTTAAAAGAGTCCAGTTCATCATGATAGCAAAGGCATGGAGGCAGGAGCATGACATAACTGGTCAAGCTGTGCACACAGTCAGGAGGCAGGAGGAGATAGACTGGCTGCTCAGCTCACTTTATTTTTCACCTTATTTTTCAGTCCGAGATGCCAGTTCAAAGGATATCTTTACAGTCCCTTTGGTTTTCTTCTTTTGACCTGTGTCTCCCTTTTTGCTTTCTATTTTTCTATGTAGACTTTATCTTATTAAGATTTTGGGGTTTTTTTTTCTAATCCTTTTCTTATATTAAGTTTATTCTTGTTACTGAGACATTTCTCATTCTTTTCATTCGTTCATTCATTCAGGCTCTTCTGGGGACTGAATCTTGGGCCCTGTACACTCAACAAGCACATACTTACCACAAGGTTATAATTCCACGCTTTTCCCCCAATCTGCTACTTTCTCTTCTTCGTAACAAACATTTCTATCCCTCTTGTTTCTTTGACTAAACCTTGTTTGCCTCTATTTTTCCCCTCTCCCTGCCACTTACCCATTTACTATACCCACATTTATACTACATGCTTTTTAACTTATTAATGCACTGTTTTATGACCACTAGTGGGCTTTCACTGATGGTAAGTGTGCCCCAACGTCTTGCATCATTTGCTGTTGTACTTTTCCTCTTCTGAGCGGTGATCAATACTGAGCCTTCAAAGGCTAGGTAGACCTTTAATTTCAGCAGTCTAGAAATGGAGGTGGACAGCTCTCTGTGAATTGGAGGCCAGCCTGGAGATCTACAAAGTAATTTCCAGGCAAGGCCAACTCAGTATAGATTCTCAAATAAAAGTCAAAGAGATCTACAAACCAAAAGATGCAGATCACAACTGGGAAAACACACACACAGCAAGGCAACATGGCTCTTCCTAAAACATGCACTCAACTAGGAAACTCAAAACCTGAAATAGGGTAAATGCTGGATGGAAGGTTAAATAAAAGACCTCATACTTAGTGGCAAAAAAAGAAGAAGAAGAATATATACAAATGAGTAGATGAATAAAGCAAAGAAATTAATCCAGAACCTACACAGGAAATATAGTAATGGAGAAGAAAGTCAACAAAATGAATGAGAAAACCATCAATATGAATAAGCTTTTAAAAATCCAGCAAGGAAATTTTTTAGGGGAAAGAAAAAACTTTGGAAATGAAAAACTAATGAATCAAATGAAAGAATAATGGAGTCTCACCAGGCGACTCGAACAAGCAGGAAAATAACAGAATTGGGGATAAAGGAAAAGATTCAGGAAATACTATAGTCAAACAGCAATAAAGGAAAACAAACACTGAATAAGAATAACCAAAACATCCAAGAACTCCAGGATATAATCAAGAGACCAAAACTAATAATCAAGAAGAAAAGAAAAGAAAAGAAAAGAAAAGAAAGGAAAAGAAAAGGAAAGAGAAAAGAAGGGAGGGAAAAGAAGGAAGGTGAGATGCAGTATGTTCAAACTTTTTTATAATTTAGTTTTATTTTTACTTGCACTGGTATTTTGCCTGCATGTATGTCTGTGTGACGGTGTCATCTTGGAGTTACAGGCAGATGTTAGCTGCCATGTGGGTGCTGGGAATTGAACGCAGGTCCTCTAGAAGAGCAGTCAGTGCTCTTAAACACTGGGCCATCTCTCCAGCCCCTCAAAAATTTTAAAACAGAATATCCAAACACTTGCATCTAGAACCCCAAAGAGACATGAGCAAAGAATCTGCCTATGACAAATCACAGCCAAAGTATCAGAAATACTACGAAAGAGCCAGGCATGGTGGTGTAAGCCTTTTAAACCCAGCTCTTGGGAAGTAGAGGCAGATGGTTCTCTATATGAGTTCCAAGCCAACTAGTGTTATACAGACCCTGGTTTGTTTTTTTTTGTTTGTTTGTTTGTTTGTTTGTTTTTAGAAAAAGAAAAAAGAAAGAAAAGAAAAAGGCAAATAAACATTAAAAGCTATAAGGGAAAACCACTAATTCACCTACAAAGGCAAGTATAACAGAAAAAAAAAAAAAGAAAAAAAAAACATGAAAAGAGATACCAGCCAGTCAATCCTGGAGTCTACCCGAGTGTGAGATCACACCAAACCTGCAAAGGAGCCCCATGAGCAAGGTCTACCCTCCCAAGCTTAAAAGCATAATGGACAAGAAGTTATCACTGAAGTTGAACAGTGAGTGGCAGGCATGGCCAAGAAATACTGCAGGGCTCTGCTCCCTCAATGAATCTGTGATGAGTGTGTGGTAATGGCAACTAGTGAGCAACAGAATCACATTGCAATGGTGCTCATACAGGAAACAGCATCATCATGTTAGAAGCCTTGGAAAGCTTTAAGCAATGACTATTCAGCAGTTCACATCCCTCCCTAAAAAGCCTGTTTAATTATGATGTAGAACTGGTTCTGTACATTTTCATATAAAACTTTTTATTAAATAAACTTTGTGAAGGATGGAAGGAAGGAAGGAAGGAAGGAAGGAAGGAAGGAAGGAAGGAAGGAAGGAAAGAAGGAAGGAAGGAAGGAAGGAAGGAAGGAAGGAAGGAAGGAAAGAAGGAAGGAAGGAATTATGAAGGCCAACCAAAACTGCTAGATCTCCAACTCTGTCACATAAAACAGACTGAGAAATAAGGGCATCAAGAGAAGAACAAACTAATGCAGTTTATATCCACACCAAGATAACAACACTGTGGGATATTCAACAGTGTAAATGAGGGAACTCCTAACACTAATGGGAAGAAAAGAAGAAACAATAATTCAATCAACCAGAAAATCAGTATAATTAATGAATTAACAAACCTCTCTCAAAAATAACCTTAGCTGGGTGGTGGTGGCACACACCTTTAATCCCAGCCCTCGGGAGGCAGAGGCAGGTGGATCTTTGTGAGTTCGAGGCCAGCCTGGTCTACAAGAGCTAGTTCCAGGACAGGCTCCAAAGCTACAGAGAAACCCTGTCTCGAAAAACCAAAAAAAAAAAAAAAAAAAAAAAAAAAAAAAAAAAAAAAAAAAAAAAAAAAAAAAAAAAA